>OU893352.1:1093189-1142845 GCA_918026875.4 Diatraea saccharalis | reverse complement strand
GCCGTCTGACTTCATCGTCACGCTGTGGTCTAGCAGGTTGCCACAGAATATTCAAACTGTGATCGCATCTCAAATGGACTTGCACATCGATAAAGTAGGTGAGCTAGCCGACAAGATCCATGAAATAGCACCATCGACACCTCAGGTGGCCAGTACTTCTGCGGTTCCACCTACAACTCCTCTAAACGAGATGGCACTCCAAATATCTCAGCTGACGAAGCAGGTAGCTATGCTAACCACTCGATTGGAGAAGGCAGAACGATCACGCTCCAGGTCTCGTCAGCACTCCAGGAGTTACAATCGCTCTCGCAGCCGTTCCCGACCACCACAGCCACCACCTGACCACCCACACTGCTTTTACCATTATACTTATGGGGCAAAGGAAAATAAGTGTAAGAAGCCATGCAGTTTCCACTCGGAAAACTCTCAGGGCGGTCGGAAGTAGCGGCCCATGACTGCCCTTCATCAACAGGCCGTCTTTTCGTCACCGATCGCGCAACAAAAATGCAGTTCCTAGTGGATACTGGCTCAGACCTGTGTGTTTTTCCGCGATCTGCTATCAAGGCGCCCTGCATCAAGTCCAAGTATGATCTCGTCGCAGCGAACAACTCCATCATACATACTTATGGACCTGTGCTTTTACACTTAAATTTGGGACTCAGGCGAGATTTTACTTGGAACTTCACAATACCAGACGTCTCTAAACCTATAATTGGGGTTGATTTTTTGAGCCACTTTAATTTGCTTGTGGATTGCAGGAACCAGCGCTTAGTGGATGGTGTCACGACCCTCTCAGTAGCAGCGACCACTATCCATTGCCCTTGTAGTATGTGAATATTAAGAATCAAGTTATAAACGTGATCTCGATAGAATGCACTAATATGCAAATAATTCACGTTCAATAAATGTGCTTCCTTAGCAGTTACATATCACGTACCTTAATATCCCCCTCTTAGATTTAAGTAGTATATAAGACGAATATTGTTTAGTTAAATAGAGTTATTCAACCTGGAACGTAGTATCATTTCTCCCGACCACGCTGGCGCTATTTCATGGCGACCGTGACCACGATGGTCCGAAGCTACAAAGTAGTGGTGTGTATTGTGACATGGGACGGAGGTCAAGCTGTAAGTTATTTTCCTACATACTTATAATAGGATAGACAGCAAGTGATTTTTACTCCGAGAAAATTAAATTAACTTTGATAATCTATTGGATATAAAGAAGGTGCAAAAAAATTTTTTAAAAGAAGTCATTGAAGAAACTGAAATGGTTGCAATACAAAAAGTAATTAAATGATAACGAAGAAGAAATGGCGGATAACCGAAGAAAAAACTATGTAAGAAGAATCTGATACTCAAGACTGTAACAAGCCAAAATGTGAAGCTTGGATATAGAAGAAGGAAAATAGGAAGTGTTTATGGTGTCTGAAGAGCATCTGATAATCTTCGTATATTATATTATATCTCAATGGTAAAAATGTAAATATTTCGTATCGTAACTTAATTATTATATAAATACTACGTAATGTGTAAGTTTGTAGAAGTGTAAATTTTTAAATAATGGAGCAGTTTGACTTGCTTACGGCTGTAGAACTATTACCTATAATTTCGGGACAAGAAGAAGTTACACTATCTTTGATAGATAATATTGAGTACTATAGTAGCGTTATTGATGAAAATTCACAACAATTATTGATAAATTTTGTTCTAAAAACTAGATTGTCATCAGTAGAAAAATTTTATTTAAAGTCGAATTATGATAACGTTGATAGTTTGATTACTGACATGAAAAGATATCTTCTGCCGAAAAAGTGTCCATCCAATATTCAAATAAAATTAATTAATTGTAGGCAAGGAACTAGGTCTATAAAAGCGTATGGCTCAGAGATCGATAAATTATTATACGAGTTAACGTTAGCACAGTCGGAAAATGATAAAACGAAATATAAAATTCTGCATCCTATAAATGAAAAGTTAGCTATTAGATGTTTTTCAGCCGGACTGAATAATAGTCGTATTAGTTTAATATTAATTGCTAGAAATTTTAAATATTTAAAAGATGCTATACAAGCAGCGTTAGATGAGAGTAGTATTTTACATAGTAGCCAAAATAATTGGTATAATTATAATAATGTGTTTAAATTGAGTAATAATTCTCAAGGTATGAAGAATAATAAAGTTATGAATCATTTAAATGATTTGAGAAAGCTAATTAGGTCAGATTTAGATTTTAGAGTTTCACGTGATAGGGAAACTCGCTATATAGCTGAAGAGTGCAGCTCTTCATGCAAGTCTTTTACAGATTTAGATAATTTGATCAAGTGTGATAGAAGTTTAGACTTAAAGTTAGATGAAGAGATTTTTCATATAGATGAGAACTATTTTGATATAGCAAATAGAAATATTTTTTCTTTGGAGGATATTAAGAAAAAACCAAGTAAAAATAAAAGTAAAATCGAGAATCTTAAAGTAGGCAAGAAATGTGCGCCTGTAGAACAGTTTAATCGAAAAACGAATTATTATGTAGATATATGCATCAAGGATTTATTTGATAAGGACATTAAGGATAAAAAATGTATTTTTTCTAGAAAAGGACTATGTGTTTATGTACCAATAAAATCAGCCATGTTTATTAAAACCTCGTCGCTTTTCGAAGGGAAAAGATTTATTAAAGATTTTGAGGTATTTTGTCGAGATATAAATGTTAAAGGCTTGATTATTGATGAGAAATGGTTTGCGAATTTGCAGAATCTAATAAATAAGTATAAAGTGGTCCTACCAAACTTAATAGTGAAATGTCCGAGAGAAATTATTAATAGAAATTATTATAACAGTAAATGTGAAGAAAGTTATAACGAAAGTATAATAAATAAAACCGGAAATAATTCGGATGACTTTGTTGAATTCCCGGAAGGTAAAAATATACACATAAAAGGGAATTATTTCGAACAAATGTTTGTAGATGGAAGATACGATAGAAATGCAATAGGCATTACTTAGAAATCGATAGTTTAATATTTGATTAATTGATGTTTTGCGTAATTAATGGTAATTAAATGTCAAAAATATATTTATATAAAAGTTACAACATTACAAAATCGATAAACTATAAGTTATGTAATATTTTCATATGTCAGCAAGGTCGCGGTAGTGAACATGATTTAATTCCAAAGTCAGCATTATAGTTGTGTACGCGCATAAATGTTAATTTAAATTGTTAATTTTCAAAATTCAATGTCCTTTCATAGTTTGTTATTGTTTATCTAATGATAAGAATATATATTTTTTTTTGTTGAAATTGTTATTTATAAAATCGGGATTCTTTAATAACGGAGGCGCGCCAAGACGCAACGATAGGAGAATTATCCGAGTTATGTTATACAAGTATATGGTAGTTTAATGTATTTTGCTATAGAAATTTTATGAAGTGAGCTGAATGATTTTTTAAATTAATTGAAGTTTATATAAATATTAAATGTTCCTGTTAAGTTTCTAAATTATAGTGATACGTGAAAAGTTGTGTAATAGTAGTTTTAAACTAAGAAGGATCTTTTCAGGGGAGGGACACCTAACCTTTTCAGGGGAGGTGTAGTATGTGAATATTAAGAATCAAGTTATAAACGTGATCTCGATAGAATGCACTAATATGCAAATAATTCACGTTCAATAAATGTGCTTCCTTAGCAGTTACATATCACGTACCTTAATATCCCCCTCTTAGATTTAAGTAGTATATAAGACGAATATTGTTTAGTTAAATAGAGTTATTCAACCTGGAACGTAGTATCATTTCTCCCGACCACGCTGGCGCTATTTCGACGACATCGCTTCTGTCAAGGTCGTTTCTGGCAAGTCTGAGTTCTACGACATATTGCGTGAGTACCCTGAAATCACGAGACCTGCAGGTGTTCATTGTCCACCTAGGCACAATACGCTGCATTTCATTAGAACGACGCCTGGTCCACCCGTTTCCTGCAAGCCTCGACGACTTGATCCAGTTCGCACTTTGGCCGCGAAGAAGGAATTCGAGGACATGCTAGCTTGTGGTACAGCGAGACGCTCAGAGAGTCCTTGGTCTTCTGCTCTGCATCTGGTGAAGAAGAAGGACGACGGATGGCGACCGTGCGGTGACTACCGTGCGCTCAACGCCAGGACGATTCCAGATCGGTATCCCATCCGTCATATTCACGATTTCTCTTACCAGCTCTCTGGGTGTTCTATCTTCTCCACCATCGATCTCGTGAAGGCGTATAACCAAATCGCCGTAAATCCTGCGGATATACCCAAGACTGCCATCACTACACCTTTCGGTATGTACGAATTTCCGTACATGACTTTTGGCCTGAGGAATGCTGCACAGACTTTCCAGCGATTCGTCGACGAAGTCCTTTTGGGGCTTGATTTCTGCTATGGGTATTTGGACGACATTTTGGTATTTTCCCCCACTCCAGCCCAACATAAGGTTCACCTACGGCAGCTCTTTGATCGTCTGAAGCAGTATGGCATCTTGGTCAACACTTCAAAATGCAAACTGGGACAGCACGAGGTTACGTTTCTTGGCTATCAAGTTTCGGCAGCTGGTACGAAACCTTTGGAGACAAAGGTTGAGGCTATCCAGAGCTTTTCACCGCCACGAACAGTCAAGGAACTTCAACGATTCCTAGGTATGTTGAATTTTTACCGTCGCTTCATACCTAACGCCGCTCAGATTCAGGCGCCGCTAACGGACATTCTTGCCGGCCCTCGCATCAAAGGTTCGCATCCGGTTGAGATGACATCGGATAGGCTGAAATCCTTCAACGAGTGTAAAGAATCCCTCTCTCAAGCTACTCTGCTGTCACATCCAGACCCATCTGCCAAACTTGCCATAGTCACGGATGCCTCGGATATGGCTATAGGAGCCGTGCTACAGCAACGTATTGACAAAGACTGGCAACCATTGGCTTTCTTCTCTCGGAAACTGAGTGCTTCACAAAAGAAGTATAGCCCATACGACCGAGAGTTACTAGCGGTATACGAAGCCATCAAATACTTTCGCCATATGGTTGAAGCGAGAACTTTCGTGGTGTCTACGGACCACAAACCCCTTACTTTTGCCTTCTCACTCAACAGAGATAAATGTTCGCCTAGACAGTTTCGGTACCTTGACTTCATTTCTCAGTTCACTACAGACGTACGGTACCTACCTGGTCGAGAAAATGTCGTCGCTGATGCTTTGTCGCGAGTGGAGGAGGTGACTACATTAGGTACGACCATCGACTACCAGTCTCTTGCACGGACTCAGGAGGAAGACCCGGAGCTGCAGGAGCTGATCGAACGTGGTTCAACATTAAAACTGTCAAAAGTACCCACTGTATCCAGCGTAATACCGGTATATTGCGACATTTCCGGTCCTACGCCACGTCCGTACATCACGCCCGAGTTCCGCAAGCAAGTCTTTGATATGCTGCACAACTTACATCACCCAGGAAGTTCAGCTACTGAACGACTGGTAACACAAAGATTTGTTTGGCCAGGGATTCGTAAAGATTGTAGAGAGTGGGCTAGGCAATGCTTGCAGTGCCAGAAATACAAGGTTTCCCGCCATACATTCTCTCCCCTTTTCCCTTTCCTTCCACCTTCCTCGAGGTTCTCCCATATACACCTCGACATCATAGGGCCTTTACCTCTGTCTTATGATTACAGGTACTGTCTCACAGTCATCGACAGGTTCACGCGATGGCCTGAGGCATATCCACTCAAGGACATCACTGCGGAGACCTGTGCTGCTGCCCTCGTGTCTGGCTGGATCGCCAGATTCGGCTGTCCTGAGCGGGTGACTACAGACCGTGGTCGTCAGTTCGAATGCCACCTCTTCGAAGCCCTCACCGCACTGGTTGGTGCGCGCCACCTGCGCACGACTGCCTATCACCCAGCAGCCAATGGCATCGTCTAGCGACTACACCGCCAACTCAAGGCGGCTATAATGTGCCATGCTTCTTCTTCTCAGTGGACTGAAGCTCTTCCACTGGTGCTTTTGGGCATGCGCGGCGCTTGGGAAGATGACCTCCAATCATCCCCTGCTGAGTTGGTCTACGGCGAGCCACTTCGCTTGCCTGGCCAATTCCTGTCTCCGAAGGACGACTACCTGACTGCTGATGTCACCCAGTACGCTACACGACTTCGCGCGTACATGGCGAAGCTCTCACCACGTCCAACTTCTTGGCATTCCACGGCTTCATTCTACGTGCCACGCGATCTTCACACTGCCACCCATGTCTTTCTCCGCCAAGATCGTGTTAGAGGAGCACTGGAGCCACCTTACACTGGACCATTCAAGATCGTGAGCAGGCAGCCTTAATATTTCTCCATCGAATACAAAGGGAAGAACGTCAATTTATCGATTGACAGGCTCAAACCGGCATACATCACACGAGAAGCCCAAATTCCGGAGAAAACACACGAAGAAGCCAAACGGACGTCCAGTGGGAGAAGAGTTCGACTTCCAGATTTTTATCGACCGTAGTCACGGTCTGCCGGGGGAGTACTGTGGCGAGCTATCCGCTCCAATTTTATACTTGGGCAACCGCCCTACATTTCGACGAAGAAACGCTCCGCTTATGCGCTTTGGGCCAGCGGCGATAACTGACGTCACGCATTACGTAGCTCGCCGGGCGTATGCGCATCCTTGTCGCACGCGCTCGCTTCGTGATGATGCGTGCCTGCTCGCGTCGTCGCGCCGTCGGCCGAACAAGAATGACTCTGCATATAGCTTTGCTTGCGTACTGTTACAACCCACTTACTACACGAATGTTGTTGACTTAGGGACAATACACTTTTACCAAATAGCATTTATTGATTTTGTCATCAGCAATATTTGTGTATAAAAACTCACAATTTTAATAATTTCGTTAGTCTTTGTTCTGATTGTGGAATTGCTGCCCAACTACGGACCCGGTTTCTGCCTGCCGGTTGGCTTTCAGCAAGGAAACTCTTAGAACAAGTCTCCGCGACGCGAAATCTTTAAATCATCTATAATAAGAAGTAGTGGTAAAGGCGAAAAGTAACAGTGACTGTTAAATAAATAAATATTATTATATAAAATAAATACAGTGCGGGAATACAAGTTTTTTTTTTAAAACAAAGTTCGTGCACGGTGTAACATTTGGTGTCAGAACAAAACAGGGATTTAGTCCCTGCTGGTCGCCCACTCCTGACGACGACCTGGATCACTGCCGCTTGCTGAATCCCATTCCGTGGGTTTGCTCCAAGCCTGGTCGTAACTGCTACTCAGCCGTCTCCCTGACATAGTAGTGTCAGTTACCACCGCCGTCGCCGTCGTATCGCTACTCCTTACTTCGAGTCACCTCTACTGATTGTGCCCGAGGGTTCTCTGCCCAACACAACAAATTAGAAGAAGACCCGACCATTCCAAGCACATTACACAACACCAGATAACCGGCAACCCGCCGCGCTGCCCGCGCCGTGTAACCTACTTATTGTTGCTGCGGAAAACGCGGAGTCAACAAATGACAGCGATATTGTTTCTGTGAGTGCGCTAAAATAATTTCAACTTATCCTCGGTTCTTATTTTTTCTTCTCTCTCTCTTTTAATATTATATATAATCTATTTTTTTTTCTCTTTCTCTACTAATCATGGCCAACGAAAAAGTAAAATTAGAACTTTCAGGGGTCTCTAGCTTAACTGTACCGGGAGAAACAGAAAACACTTCAATAAATTTTCTCACTAAATTCATAAAACCTTTTGATGGAGATAGAAATAAACTATCTGCATTTTTACGTAACTGCGAAAATGCTTTAAACCTCGCGTCCAGTACACAAAGCGATATTTTATTTAAATACATTTTATCGCAATTAGAAGGGAAAGCTGAAACGGCCTGTTCACTAAAGTTATTCGATAATTGGATCGAACTAAAGTGTTTTCTTAAAAATACATTTGGGGAGACCAAACACAGGGATCATTTACTATTAGACCTACAAACTTGTAAACAGAAACAAAATGAATCGGTATCACAGTATAGCTTACGGTTAGAAACATACCTAACTAGGTTACAAACTGATATTACACATTCTACCACAGACTCGAGTGAACTGAAAGGACGTATCGCAAATACGGAAGATTTAGCTTTACACACATTTTTATTAGGAGTTCCTAGCCATATCTCAAACATATTACGATGTAGAAACCCTACTTCGTTAAACGAAGCCATTAATTTAGCTATACAAGAAGAGAAATTATATAATCTTGTTCAATCTTCCAAGAATATAGATATGAAAAACAGACCCGATTTTAGACCTAGATGTCGAACCTGTGGCCGTATAGGACATATTGATAGGAATTGTTTATTAAATAGACAACAGCCAATCCACGCGGTTTCTTACAACAACCCTTCTACGTCTCAACAAATACCAACTAACATTTGTCGATACTGCAAGCATCCTGGTCATGATATAAAAGATTGTAGGAAAAGACAATATAATAATGCTAGACAAAATCAGAATAGACAAATACAAAACCGAAAATACCAAAAATTGTTGGCTCCTAATATTTTATTATTTAAAAATAAACAATACCTTATGGTTAGAAATTAACTTCTCCAGTGGCTAAGTTGAAGTTTCATACATCTTCACACACACTATCTCCAAAATATCATGGATGCAACAGCGGAACAACTTCTAAACAGTCTGAAGGATCTTACATCATTGTTCAGCGACAGGATGTCTGAATTTGAAAAGAATCTTCAGCAACCAGGTATGCGAGAGTCCAATACAACTGTGAAATCATTGGCAGCAGACTTTTCTTCTTTCAAAACATTTGTTTGGAAGTCGCTCGGCATAATCAAATCACAGATAGAACTTCTGGCTTTGGGTGTTGATCGTCTTGACACACATTCACGCAGAAAGGTTCTGCTGTTCCATGGAATCAGAGAAGATAAAGATGAAGTTGTAATCTCGAAGATTGGTGCAGTATTAAACAACCAAATGCAGATGGTGGAATTGAGTTCAGATACAATTGAGACTTGTCATCGACTTGGTGCTAAAAAGAAAGATGTATCTCGACCCATTCTAGTGCGTTTCACTACAATGAAGCATCGCATGGCAGTGTGGAACAGGAAAACTCAACTGAGGGGTTCCAATGTAACACTATCTGAGTTCCTGACTAAGGCAAGGCAAGATATATTTGTCGCAGCTCGCAAGCACTTTGGAAGGAAAAAGTGTTGGTCAACTGAAGGCACGATCATTGTGTTGCTGTCAGACGGCACTAGAAGGAAGATCTTCTCTAACAGTGAACTCCAACAGCTTATTCTAAAGTACCCGGTTCAGTCGGCAGAAGTTACTGATAATAAAAGATGAACTTTTTGATTTCATCATCCTTTTGTTTGTGCTCCGTTACTTTGCCGGGTTATCACTACAAATTGGGCGGTATGTTATTATTTCAGAAAGTATTTTTTTTATATATAAATTTCAATTGAATTTGCATCCGTTGATTACCCTGTAATTTGTTTGTTTTGTATTCACAAGCTTTTGCGATGTCAAAGTCAAGTAGTGTCACTGTCATATCAAACTGAACGCTTTTTTAACACGGAAGGCAAAGAAATGTTAGGACATACAGCCACGTTTAGAAAGTAGTATTAAATAATCCTTTGCTTTCCATCCGAATCACTGCTTTTATGTTTAATGTATTGTTGTTAGTTTAAAGTATAAATGTCTTTATGTTCCTCTTGCTTCGTTATGTTGTAAATGTTATAATATGTTACCATGGTATATGGAGTTGTCTTTTTCTAGTCAACTTGGGCACGTGTGAGATGATTTTTTTTTGGTTTTAGTATTTTTTTTTTTTTAGTTATTAGTATTATTTATTATATTATATTTATTATTGATTTTATTTATTGAATATGGCTTTATACGATGATAAATAATAATATGGAAATAAGATGAATAGTCTTATTTTTTATCGACTTCAATGAAAGAAAAGGTTTCTCATTCAAGTGTAACTAATTTTGTATAACAATGTGGGGATAAAAATGTAAGATTTGTTGACATTAGCCTATAAGAGTTTTATTACTTTTTCAATTTTAAGTACTTTAAATTGTAAATCAATATCGAATAAAATACTTGTACAGTAGGTGACAAATTCAGTTTCATCAGAACAAGGTTTTTCATAATTATATAGAGGTAAATCATCAAGTTTTTCAACAGAAACATATTGTAAAAAGCATCTGGAGCAATGATTAATTGGTAGTATGAGCCCTTAAAGGTACAAACATTGGCATGATTACAACTTAAATTCTTCTAATTGGAACCACAAAACACATCAAACTCTTCTACAATATTAATTTTTTAGTGAAAAACTGTTAGTTTTCTATTAGTTAAGAAGGAAAAACATGTCATTTATAAATATTTTTACGATAACCGACGGAAAATGGCCGGTAGGCAAATTTGACAGATAAGCTACGAATAGTAAGTTTGACAGCTCTACCGAAAGATATTGAAACACCTGTTTGCGCCATTTTCATACATTTTGCCTACGAACGGTTATCAGTATCAGATCAATCCGTTAGTAGCACACCGTCGGTAGCTTTACCTACCAATGGTATGTTATTGAAACACTTTTTTGCTACCATCGGTAGGAAATGCTACGGATGGTAGCAAAAACGGATAGTTTTTTGGTTATTGAAACCGGGGGTAAATCTATTAACTCCACTGAATCTACTAACTCCACTGAATTCAATAAGTCTACTAACTCTAACAAAGCTAAGAAATGTGCTGTGTCACTAAATCCTACCATATCCACTTACTCTAACATTACTGTTACTAATTCTTCTAAATCCAGTCTGTACACCGTCACTAACACTCCTAAAGCTACTATATCCACTGAATTTACAGAATCTGCTAATTCTACTAATCTTCATCAAGACAATAAACCTTCCAATTTCATGAAAAATAGAAAGATAAAGAAAAACTCTCAAAAGAAAAGTCCTCTAAATACTAATTTCAACAAAACCCCAAAATCTTACACAAAAAAAGGTAATTTCAATAAAAATAAAAAACCTAAGACAGAAACAATACCAAATCCAACTGACTTAACAGTATTATCCAAATCTGTCTCACAGCTATTACCTATTCACGAAATAAACTATAACTCTAATATCCACCTACCTCACATATATATAAATACCCAATATTCCACCAAACCTTTGATACTTCTTGTAGATTCTGGTTCAACTATATCTCTCGTAAAAGAATCATCCCTAGATAACCAACCTAACTTAGTCAAAGAAATAATAAAATTCAAAGGCATAGATAAACATTCTGAACACTCAGTAAGTTTCGGTCATTTTCAATTAGATATTATCTTATCTAATTCAGAAACAATATACAGTACATTCCATTTAATTCCAGATTCAGTCGAAATTAACTTCGACGGCATAATAGGAAATGATTTCCTTAAGTTATATGATTCTAATATAGACTATAAAAACAGTCGTTTGAGAATAAACAACAATAATATTGAGCTCCATTTTACCAAGCCCCGTTATATAGTACCAGCACGATCCGAAATGATAATTGAATGCAAAGCTGTAAATCCAAATATCCAATTAGGCTACATAGATAAGAAAGAATTACAACAAGGTGTATACTTATCCAGTTGCCTCGTATCAGTTAAAAGAAATAAACACGTTAACGTCTCCATACTTAATACTACCAATAATGATATCACAATACATTCTCTTAATGTAGAACTAAACTCTTGCCATATATTAAATGAATCGAATTCTAAGTCATTACATATAATAAACACAATTTCTTCATCAAACAGAATTGACCAAGTCAAAAAACAAATCAGAACTTCCCATCTCAATATTGAAGAATCCAAAGCACTCCTAGAACTCTGTTCTGAATACTCAGACCTTTTCCACATTGACGGAGACCAACTAACATGTACTACTACTCTTACATACTCTACATGAAATTAAAACAACTAGTGATCGACCGATTCACGTTAAAACGTACAGATATCCCGAATGTCATAAAGAGGAAGTCAATAAACAAATTCAAAATATGCTTAATCAAAACATAATAAAGCCTTCTAATTCCCCATGGTCTTCTCCCATTTGGGTTGTCCCAAAAAAACAGGATGCATCAGGACAAAAGAAATGGCGAATAGTGGTCGATTATAGAAAATTAAATGACATTACTATAGGAGATGCTTATACCCCTACCAAACATTACCGATATATTAGACCAATTGGGACATAGTAAATACTTCAGTACATTAGACCTTGCTTCTGGTTTTCATCAAATTAAAATGAATGATAATGACGCATCCAAAACTGCTTTTTCCGTTCCAAACGGACATTACGAATATTCTCGCATGCCATTTGGTTTGAAAAATGCTCCAGCCACGTTTCAAAGACTAATGAACACAGTTCTGTCGGGACTTCAAGGCATCCACTGCTTTATTTACCTCGATGACGTTATTATTTACTCCCATGACTTAATGTCCCACATTCAGAAACTGAAATTTGTTTTCGATGCTCTCCGAAAACATACACTTAAGCTGCAACCAGATAAATGTGAATTCTTGAGAAATGAAGTCGCTTACCTAGGACACATTATCACAGACAAAGGTGTTTCCCCAAATCCTGATAAAGTCAAAGCCGTTTCTTATTATTCTGTCCCTAAATACGTTAAGGATATCAAATCATTTCTTGGTTTAATAGGATATTATAGGAAATTTATAAAAGACTTTTCTAAAATAACAAAACCATTAACATCTCTACTACGCAAAGACGTCGAGTTTAATTGGACTGAACAACAAAATTCAGCATTTAATAATTTGAAATCCATGCTGACTAATGCTCCGATTCTACAATACCCCGACTTTTCAAAAGAGTTCATACTTACTACAGATGCATCAAACTATGCCCTTGGTGCTGTCTTATCCCAAGGTGAAATAGGAAAAGATCTCCCTATCGCTTATGCCTCCAGAACGTTGAACAAAGCTGAAGGAAATTATAGTACCACCGAAAAGGAACTATTAGGTATTATATTCGGTACTAAGACTTTCAGACCTTACCTTTATGGCCGTAAATTTAAAATTATTACCGACCACCGACCTTTAGTTTGGCTTTTTAATTGTAAAGATCCCAGTTCCAAGTTAGTCCGTTGGCGTCTAAAGCTGGAAGAATTTGATTACGAAATAATTTATAAAGCAGGCAAAATGAACTCAAACGCAGATGCACTATCTCGTCCTCCAATCCATAATATTAATAATATTGATGCAACTGATAATCTTACATATAATGACTTTTTGAAAATACGATCTACACCTACAAACTTTGATACTCAAATATTAGAACATAACAAAAGTCTCTTAGACAGTCCATGCTCATATATCATCTGTCCAACATCTATAGATTTAGATCTTTCTAATCCTTATTGCGACGCTACTCTTAATCTTCTAGAAGATAGAAAATCATTTGAACATTCTGAAAAGGAATTATACGAATCAACTTCTGTTCAAATTAATAACAAAACTTATTTCTTTTTATTCACCAAGGTCCATCATTATGAATCTGCTTCATACAAGGACATATTTGAGTCACTAAAAAGACTTAGAAATAATCTCATTATATTTCACAACAACATACAAGAGATAGCTATCTCAGATTTCAATAACCCCTATGACAGACTGCAATTTACGCTCATATATGAAATTATTTATTTTATTTTTCACAGAACTAACATTAAAGTTAATATATATCATAATGCTATAATTTACCCCACTCCCAGTGAAGTTCCAACTATTCTTAAAGATAATCATAACTCACCAATTGGTGGGCACATGGGTGCCGCCCGCCTATATAATAAATTAAAAGAAATATATTATTGGAAAGGCATGAAATCTGACATTGAAAATTATACCAAAACTTGCCATCAATGTCAACAAAATAAAGCATTAAGATCCATAAACAAAGCTCCAATGGAAATTACTTCTACATCTCGTGAACCATTGCAAAGAATTTCTACTGATATAGTTGGTCCTCTCCCAAATTCTGGCTCCGAAAATTATAGGTATATTGTCACTTTCCAAGATGATCTCACTAAATATTCTATGGCCTACCCTATTATACAGGCAACTGCCCAAGAAACCGCAGAAGCCCTTATAAAATTTATGAGTCACTTTGGCATCCCAAAAACTATCCTCTCAGATCAAGGTGTTCACTTTATGGCTGATGTTTATAAACAAATAACTTCCTTGTTTAAGATAAAACACTTGTTTTCATCTCCTTATCACCCACAAACTAATGGAGCCCTTGAGCGTAATCATGCTACCCTTAAAGAGTATTTGAAATCATATGTGAATGAAAGTCACAACGATTGGCATAAATATCTTCCAACCGCTTTAATATCTTATAATTCCTGTATACACTCGTCCACCAACTATGCACCACATGAATTATTATTTGGATGTAAACCACATATACCTAGCTCTATCTATTACATTAACCCCGAAGCCACATACAACGATCTTGTTAAAACTCTCAAACATAAATTAAACATTTCACGTAGTATCGCGCGAGAAAACATTCTACGCAGTAAAGAAAGAGCTAAACAATATTACGACCAAAGAACTAAGCCTGTAAATTATAATGTTGGCGACATGGTTTATGTTAAACATCATCATAGACTTCGTAAAGCTCTCTCACCTATTTGGAAAGGTCCCTTTCAAATCACTCAAGTCCATAATAACCATAATGTTACAATATTAATGAATAGAAAGCATATACGATATCATTTCGACGAAATAAAATTAGCTCATGATAATTCTTTTCCAGGGCCTTCATGCCAGCACTCATCCCAGCAAACGTAACTACACCAATTGTGAACAGCCCTGGAATATATTTCGATTCCTTAGGAACACTAAAATTCTACAATGACCGCTGGAATATCCTTACATATTCTGATTTTTCCTATCTCAAACCTCATATGGATAATGTTAAACAAGCTTTAGATACTTCAAAAGATATTTGTAACAAATATCCTTCTTTCGATATGCATATTGATTGTGCCAACGTGCTTAGCCCTTTGGAAAGTCTATATGTTAATGTTAACAATAATTATCTCTCATTACATCATTTAACTTCAACTGAATCCAATTATAGACATAAAAGATCGGCATGGTTTGGTATCGGAGGACCTATACTTAAACAACTTTTTGGTTCTTTAGACGACGATGACGCAAAGGTATTTACAGATGCTATAAACGCTGTCCAAGACGACCAAAGACATTTAGCATCTCTTATGAAAGATAATATTCATATAATCTCTTCTACTATATATACCTTTAATAATACGATACAAAAACTTAATGCTAACGAAGTTACTCTAAATAATAATATGGAAAAGTTACACACAATTCTAGATACAATTTCTAAGAACACTAATAAAATACAAATTAATAATCATCTTGCCATGACATTCAGCGCTATAGAAAGCTCTTTAATGATTCTTAATTTTAGTTTGAAAGATTTGATAGATGCAATTCTATTTGGAAAACAAAACATCGTGCATCCCTCTATTTTAAACCCTACCCAATTATATAAAGAATTAAACTCTAATAATAATTTAATAGCTCGTAATTTTCCACTACCTATAAATCTTGATAATGTCCATATTCTTTTAGATATAGCTGATATTTCCTCATTTGTAAGTGATAATAAACTAATTTTTAATGTTAAAATCCCTTTATGCTTATTAACTGAATATAAACTCTATCATGTTTACGCGTTACCTACACCCCATGATATACAAAATCCAAATTCGTTTGCCATGATTAATCCCACGACTAAATACTTGGCCTTAACAGAGGATAAGCTGACATATTCCATATTAGATAACTTGAATGAGTGCAAAGTGATAAAAAATAATTATAATTTGTGCAAACTTAACAGCATACATTCGTCAGTGTCGAATCCAATCTGTGAAACAACAATTTTAACGGAATATTTGAATCATATACCCAATACGTGTGATTATAAAGTGCTTGTAGGTAACATAGACGTTTGGCAAAAGCTTAATAATAATAGATGGATTTATGTACTTAGTAATATTTCCAAATTATCTGTTAATTGTAATGACATAATAACAGATTATGATATAATAGGAACAGGAATCCTCAAGTTACAAAAAGGTTGTAAGGCTTACCATAAACTATTGCAATTTATTGCCACTAATGAATATTATTCTAATATATATTCACCTACTCCTCACTTCAACATAATAGAAGACGATTGTTGTTCCAAAAAATCTGTGAATAATAGTATTCCATATTTGACACCTATTAGGCTATCTCATATTAATTTAGATTCATTACAATACGCTTCGCATAAACTTAATGAAGCCACAGAAGAACTCGATAAAATACAAAATCAGCCGTATCATATCAAATATGGAAACTATTTTAGTATAATTACCACATTACTGTCAGTTTGTATGTTTAGTTTTATATTTTATAAGTTATACCAATGTATTTGTTGTAGAAATAAACATAGACGTAATAGGAATGATTCTCCTAACTGTTGTATTAAAATATTTAATTCATGTTATACTAGACCAAATAGAAATACAGTAATCCATTCAAGTTCTAATAATATTTTAGATAAAACTACTTCCAATTTTGAAATGTCCAGTACTAATTCAGATTCAGATACTTCAATCAATTCACCACGAAGAAATCTAGAATTTCAATAACAAAATGTGTCACTTATTACTAATTTTATTTGTTTTTCCTTCTCTTAGATTCCTTCTTTTTCTTTGTTATAATAAATTATTAATTATATGTAGTTAAGTTCTTTATAAATTACCCTACCACTTCTTCTTTTTCGTTTCCTTTTTCTTCTACTCACACCCATTTTTCGGGTGCTGCGTTTTAATGGGGGGAGGTGTTACAACCCACTTACTACACGAATGTTGCTGACTTAGGGACAATACACTTTTACCAAATAGCATTTATTGATTTTGTCATCAGCAATATTTGTGTATAAAAACTCGCAATTTTAATAATTTAGTTAGTCTTTGTTCTGATTGTGGAATTGCTGCCCAACTACGGACCCGGTTTCTGCCTGCCGGTTGGCTTTCAGCAAGGAAACTCTTAGAACAAGTCTCCGCGACGCGAAATCTTTAAATCATCTATAATAAGAAGTAGTGGTAAAGGCGAAAAGTAACAGTGACTGTTAAATAAATAAATATTATTATATAAAATAAATACAGTGCGGGAATACAAGTTTTTTTTTTAAAACAAAGTTCGTGCACGGTGTAACAGTACGACCGTCACATTGCTAATAATTAATAATTTGCTCAATTTCGCTATTTTATATAATTCTTTTCTTGTAATTTAATTCTATTCTGTGTGTAAATAATATATCCTTCATTCTTAGTGTTTGTGCTTCTTTTCCTTCTCGTGAACTGTGTTGTTTTGTGCTGTTTAAATTGAACATTCTTATCGGGTTCGACTCCCGAATTTTATGTGGGATTACCTCGTTTAATATCCTACAAATTACTACATCACGCATGGTCGCAAAAAATAACCCCTTATGGATTTTTCTTTATGTAGTAGCAAGGTCATTAATTTTATTAGAGTGTTATTAATTTTATTATATAATACGTATTATTACGTAATATAATTATTTTTTTGTTATTTATTTCAGAAAACCAGACATGAGGTAGCTGTGCATTGCATGATGACATCGAAGATCAATCTCTGAAGAAATCTAATACATTTTTCTTTATATATGTAGACATTGAAATAAAATTAGAAACCCCATCACATTCTCCTATAGATATTAAGAGGTAATTGATAATTAAAGTATTCTCATACGAGATTACATCGAGTTTGTGATTACTTTTTATCATGAAGGTAAAGAAGTTGTGGTAACGTTTCAAGAAGGTAATGGTAACGTAAGTATAAATATAAATCGGTAAAGGTATTGTGGTAACGTTTCAAGAAGGTAATGGTAACGTAAGTATAAATATAAATCGGTAAAGGTATTGTGGTAATGTTTCAAGAAGGTAATGGTAACGTAAGTATAAATATATAAATCTAAAGTAAGATTCAGAGAATCCCAAAAGCATTTTATTTGTTAGGTAATTAGGAGTCTGTTCGGTGCGTGATCTTACCATGGGCTCGCAGGGAGTGACTTACCACGGTGCTTCCAACTGAACAGTTTAGGTGATGTTTGGTGCGTGATCTTACCATAGGCTCGCAGGGAGATACTTACACCATGGTTCTCTCAGCCAACATTAGTTAGGAATCTGTTCAGTGCGTGATCTTACCACGGGCTCGCAGGGAGTGACTTACCACGGTGCTTCCAACTGAACAGTTTAGGCGATGTTTGGTGCGTGATCTTACCATAGGCTCGCAGGGAGATACTTACCATGGTTCTCTCAGCCAACACTAGTTAGGAATCTGTTCAGTGCGTGATCTTACCACGGGCTCGCAGGGAGTGACTTACCACGGTGCTTCCAACTGAACAGTTTAGGCGATGTTTGGTGCGTGATCTTACCATGGGCTCGCAGGGAGATACTTACCATGGTTCTCTCAGCCAACACTAGTTAGGAATCTGTTCAGTGCGTGATCTTACCACGGGCTCGCAGGGAGTGACTTACCACGGTGCTTCCAACTGAACAGTTTAGACGGCGATCGGTGCGTGATTTTAGATCGCTAGTTATACGATTTTAATGTTAGCGATATAATAAGCTCCTGTAAACATTGTATCATATTGAGTGCAATAAAGTATATTATTATTATTATTATTCTTAGGGACCAGTCTAAATAAATTAGTTAATACTTTAAAACCTGAAGAATTTAAACATTTAAAAAGTTTTTATCCGAGTGATCATAAATTTAAATTACTTACTCGCAAGGGTATATATCCTTATGAATATATGAACTCATGGGAACGCTATCAAGAACAATCCCTTCCAAAAAAGGAATGTTATTATAGTTCACTCACTGATGAGGTCATTTCTGTTGAAGATTATCAACATGCGCAATTAATTTGGTCAATATTTGAAATACAAGATTTAGGATGTTATACTAATTTATATTTGAAAACCGATGTCCTTTTATTAGCAGACATTTTCGAAAATTTTAAACGCACTTGTAAACAACATTATCAGCTAGATCCTGCCTTTTATTTAACTGCACCTAGTTTGTCGTTTGACGCGATGTTATTGAAAACCGGGGTACAACTCGAACTTATTAATGATCTATCTATGGTGCGAATGTTGCAAAGCGGTATTAGAGGTGGTGTGTGCTTATGCTCTCATAGATATGCTAAAGCAAACAATAAATATTTAACAGATTACGATTTGTCTAAACCAAGTTCTTATATAACTTATATCGATTGCAATAATCTTTATGGTCATAGTATGTGTCAATATTTACCTTTATCAAATTTTAGATTTTTAGAAAAACATGAAATAGAAATCCTCGATGTGACTAAAATTCCAACAGATTCACAATATGGTTTTATATTAGAAGTGGACTTGGAATATCCAACAAAATTGCATCACTTGCATAATGATTTACCTTTTTGTCCAGAAAAATGTATTCCTCCTGGAGGGAAAAATAGTAAACTAGTTCCAAATTTGTATGATAAATTCACTTACGTTATACATTACGTGCATTTAAAAACTTGTATAAAACATGGATTAATATTAAAAAAAAATCACTGAGTCATTACTTTTAAACAAAGCCCATATTTGAAACAGTATATTGATTTGAATACAGCTTTACGACAAAAGAGTACATCAGTATTTGAACAAGATTTCTTCAAACTTTTAAATAATAGTGTGTTTGGAAAAACATTAGAAAAAAATGAAAATCGAGTTAAGGTAGATCTAGTCAATCGATGGTTTGATAAAAACAATATCACTAAAAGACGAAAAAGTGCTCAGCAGCTCATTGCTCGTCCAAATTTTCATAGTGCAGCAGTATTTAGTGAAAATTTAGTCGCGATTCAATTAAAACCTGATGAAATTATTTTGAACAAACCAATATATATTGGTTTTACTGTTTTGGAGTTATCAAAGAACTACATGTACGATTTCCACTATTCTGTTATTAAGCCTTTTTACAACAATGATGTACAGATGTGTTACACGGACACAGATAGTTTTGTCTATCATGTAAATACCATAGATTTTTATTATGATATAAAAAATGTTTTTTAACACATTCTGATACTAGTAATTTTCCTAAGGTGAATGAATATGGCCTACCAATTCAAAATAAAAAAGTACCTGGTTTATTTAAAGACGAAATGGGGGGCAAAATTATATCAGAATTTGTTGGACTTCGTTCAAAGTTATATTGCATTAAAACTGTAGACACTACAATAAAAAAAGCGAAAGGTGTCAAAAGAAATATTATTAACAAACTGAATATCACAGATTATGAAAATACATTATTTAAAGGTGATATATTGCGCAAAACAAATATTTTATTTAAATCAATTAAGCACGAAATCTTCACTTGGCTGTCAATAAAATAGCTCTGTCAGGTGATGATGATAAGCGATTGATATTGAATGATAAAGTTTCTACTAAGGCATGGGGACATACTAGTATATTTAATTTTTAATTAATTTTGTATAATTATTATAGTAATTAAACTACATAGTGTTAGTTCATTTAAACTGATTATATGTCATTAAATGTATCAAATAATATTAAGATAATGTTCTTTTAGTAATCGAAATTAAAAATAATATTAAGTTAATTCTGGTTACTATATAATATAATAATAGGCTAAATGGAATACATGTATTGTAATGGAATAAAAATAATAAATAAAATTTCATTTGTTTGTTTTAGCGCTCTTAACAATCCTTTTAAAATCGTTTAAACATCTTCATATGTACTAAAATTATGAATTAATACAAAATCAAGTTCAAACCTGTTATCGAAATGCAGGTTAATGTTAGTAATATGAGATGTCAATGCCATTTTTCATGGTAAGGAGTGTGAGTGAAAGAACATGAGACAACAAGCTCAAACTGGAAAGTAAGCAAAAAGACAATACAGTGGATTATAATTTATTATTCATTTACATTTATTGTTTTGCTATCATTAGACTGGGTCACAGCTACAGCTGGTACAATCAAATAGCAATGGTACGTATGTATTTAGTTAATTTCAAATATTTTAATTTAATATATTATCTTTTTTGATCAAATATACATTTAATTATTTTTTATCTTGTTTCAGAATATAGAACAAGAAAAGATCACCACTGTTTCGGACGAAGAGTGTGCTAATTTTGACTCTCACCAATATTTGGATTTATTTCAATGTGCTCAAGATCCCCTAGAAGGGTTTACGGAAGATGTTTTAAAAATGCAGAGCTCATCTAAGACATTAAAAAGGACTCAACACAATCGCAAAATAAAGTGCAAGAGGAGGCAGAGCATTCAATTAGATCAAACAGCAAAGTACTGTGGCCCACATTCATTCGTCATCAATAGCGCACCAACAAAAGGACTTCGCCTAATCAGGATACAAGTTATCGAATTGGATGGATTACAACGAATTAGTGATAGTGTAAAAATGATAACAGTGTTCTGTAGTAGGGTAATATTGGGCATTCTGTCCCCCACTCGTTCGTGTCGGCGTTTCGCCACCACTCACTCGTGGAATGACAGAATGCCCAATATTATAAATGGATTCAGTATAAGAATTTATTAGAGAATTGATGCTATTCACGCTTTTTAGTTCAAGTTTTATTGAATGGATAATCGACTTACCTGGTGACCATGGCAGCGAGATTGATCACATTTTTTCACTACACTGACTGAAACGTAAACATTCATTAGATTCCTTTAATATGCCTAACGCAATGAACATACATATTAAACATTTAGCGATAGGACTACGGTATACTTTTATAATTTTATGGATGAGCAGCTTGCCTCAGTTAACACCCGGAAATTATAGTAGTAAAATTATATACTCTATCCAGTTTGGCTCGTGGTCTCCCTGAATAAAAATTCAGTGCCGATTGCCTCGGAGTTGCCACTAGAGTATCATAATTTTAGTAGTAAAATTTAAATCAGAAATTATATACTCCATCCAGTTTGACTCGTGGTCTCCCTGAATAAAATTTCAGTGCCGATTGCCTTGGAGTTGCCACTAGAGTATCATAATTTTAGTAGTAAAATCAAAATCAGAAATTATATACTCCATCCAGTTTGGCTCGTGGTCTCCCTGAATAAAAATTCAGTGCCGATTGCCTCGGAGTTGCCACTGGAGTATCATATTTGTTTTAGTTCTATGAAGTCTCGACCCGATTGGCTCATGGTCTCCCTGAATAAAAATTCAGTGCAGTTTGCTTCGGAGTTACCATCTTGACTTCTAGATTTTTTCTGTACCCGATTGGTTCGTGTCTCCTCACCCAATATAGTTAAAAAGTAATACCAATAACCCCTAACTAGCTAGGTAACATCTAAATGATAATTGGAATCTAATAAATTATTTTGTTTCTCACTGTTTAAATACACACACTTTACACGTTGCTTATCGGAACACTGACTGACTGAATGTACAAACGGTGTGACTATTCAAGTTATAAGCGGAAGCGTTTTAAGAATTGGTTTGAACTGATCGCTATTATATTGCGTTTTTGCCTTGAAATAAAACCAATGTATGAAATTTAAAATAATTAAGTACTCATCACAAAAAAAAAATAGTTTAATGTTTAAATTAATAACCAACGTAATAATTTAAACTCACAAAAAGTTTTTAGGTACTAATAGAATAACTAAACATACATACTTGTGATATATGTATTTATAATCTATCATTAACTAACTTAATATTTTACACGTGAGTATACTTTCATTTAATAATAACACTATACATTCTATTTAGAAAGTCTATTGTTTGATCCTATTTATTTATGCGAAAGTATTCAAGTTAGATAAATATCGCAGTACATGAATCAAAGTGAACCATTATAATCTTATTTTCTTTGACTTGGACCACATTATATGCAACACTGAAGGTTATAGACTAGGAGTTAAATAAATAAAATCGATGACATGATCTAAAATAGATTTAAAACAGAAAATAATTCTTAACAATATTACTTATCGAGTTTTAGATTTTTCTAGTATCCTATCATAGTCCATAAAACAATTACAGTTATGCATCCGCGAGTAGTCTAATAAGCGAGTAACTAATGCTTTTGAAAATTGATTTTATAAAGACTATATGGTTTTTATTTTGTAATAATACGTATTTTTAATTGCTATCTTCCTGATGAGTCGTTGAAACGATTATTATTACTTATTTACATTATTAATAAATAGTAATAGTAAGTTTTTATATTACTATTAATGAATAAAAACTGTGACATGTAATAAATCACTATTATTGAAGAATATATTAAAGAAAATAATATTCAAAGAATCAATAAAAATATCTGTTTGAAATTATTTATCACACAGCTCCCGCACTCTATAACATTATTCTATAATTCATTTCTGCAACGTTGTTTATGTATATTTTTCTGCAAGTAAGGCATAAAGTGGTATACGACCAACATCCGCTAAATGAAACGTGATACTTAGCAAGTAAATAATCTTGCCGTGGTTTTACTTGTTATTTTTATCTACTAATTATAAAAAAAATACTTATAAAACCGAAAAAATAAAATCAACGAGTTTATAAGCATTTTAATGTAAATAATAAAATCGAATTTTATTCAAAAATATTTTCAATTTATTACATGTTGTTATCATTGTATTGTTAAACGATTTATTATGCTAAGTAAATAGCACAATATATACGATTGAAAAAAAGTATATTTACATAGTCCGTATTATTCTAATATCAACATTTAGATGTGTATTATTATCACAAAAATCAAATCATATGAGAACGATGATACAATGTAGAAAAGTATTTTTTTTATATGAACTCATACAAGAACCAAACCCGGTACACCTTTGTTAAAATCGTGTTAGCACTGAGGCGTTCCTAATAACACTGGTCAACAAAATGATATAATTTTTTTTGCCGTTGCTCAGTAGTGGTATTTTTTCATACCTTGGCATGTAACTACTATAAATATGTTCGTAAAAAAAAATTTAAACACCCATTTTTTTCATAAAATACATTTATTAAAAGTAGCCAAAAATTACTGACGTTCGTAAATATTTTTTTAAAAGAATTTATTCTGAGGATGTTTTTGTTCTTTTTGCTTGCCTCTTGTAACTATAAGACGGATGATCTCGTTTTAGTGTCCAACAAAAATCTGCAAGCATTCTCGGCGACCACTTTCCTTGGTATCTTCTTTCCATCGCCATGATGTCTTGATGGAATCTTTCCCCGTGCTCATCGCTTACTGCACCCAAGTTTTCGGGGGAAAAAATTTAGATGGGAATGAAGGAAATGTATCTTCAAAGACATATTACATCCTAAATCTTTATAGTCTTGTAGAAGCTTAGAAACTATCTCCTTATAGTTCGCAGACTTTGTGTTTCCCAAAAAATTCTTTGTCACTTCAACAAAAGAAAGCCACGCATTTTTTTCCTTTTTGTTTAATTTTGAAATAAAATTTGTATCTTTCATGACCTTCCTTATATCTGGCCCTACAAAAATTCCTTCTTTCAATTTAGCTTCACTCAGTCTAGGGAACAATGTTTTTAAATACAAAAAACCTTCTCTGTTTCTATCCATGCCTTTAACAAAGTTTTTCATGAGGCCTAATTTAATGTGAAGAGGCGGTAAAATAATATTATTTGGCTGTACTAATAGGCTTTCGGAAATATTCTTTTGTCCAGGAACGAAATTAGTCCTCATTGGCCAATCTTTTTTTATGTAGTGTTGACTTCTAGCTCTGCTATCCCACTCACATAAAAAACAACAATATTTCGTGTACCCTCCTTGTAACCCAAGTAATATTCCAACAACTTTAAGGTCTGCACATATTTTCCAAGAATGCAAGTTATACTGAATTTTCTCGAGTAGATTTTTTATATTAATATATGTTTCTTTTATGTGTATGCCATGTGCTAAAGGTACAGATGGAAGATCATTGCCATTATGCAGTAAGACTGCTTTTAAACTTAATTTAGAAGAATCAATAAATAGTCTCCATTGATCTGGTGAATAGCTGTCATAGCCTAATTTATTCATAAGCCCCTGCACATCACTGCAGTATGTAAGATCACTTTCTTGTTTAAAAAAGTCTACAAATTCAGCATCGCGTTTTCGATACACTGAAATTTGTGTACTCGGATGAAGTAAATTCCACTGTTGAAGTCTGGAACCTAAAAGTTCGGCTTGGGCTTTAGACAAATTTAAGTCTCTAACTAAATCATTTAGTTCACCTTGACCTACTAAATGTGGTTCGTTATCATTTACAACAAAATTTTGTGACTGAGTAAGGGTCTTCGTTGAAGATTCCGATTCTACGTCGCTTACGTTGTCCTCTGCATCTTTTTCCTTTAGTGGAGGTTGCGGCGGTGGACAGTTTTCGGTATGAGGAAGCGGTTTAGTTACTGATTCCACATCAGGGTATCCAATTTTATCTCTAGTTTTATAGGAATATCCTTTAAGTTTCGTTAAACAGAAATAACAATCAGTAATATGATCTTTTTGTTCTCTCCAAAGTGTAGGTTTAGAAAAAGGCATTGCTAGGTGGGTACCTTTAAACCATCCTCTTAAATAACGAACACATCTTAAACAAAAATAACTCGGAGCCCAACTTTTTTTAATAGTTTCAGGAATGTTGAAACCAAAATACAAATTGTAAATGTTATTAAGTAACGGTGTAGGTCGTTCTCGATTAGAACTTGAAGTAAACTCGCCACAAATAAAACAAAAGAGGTCCGGTGAATTTAAGCACTTTCGATTCATATTGTACTTCTACTTTTTCTTTTAAACTGAAACTTATCAAAAAAAATCAGAAAAAAACTAGTCACAATTTCAATAAACAGTTGAAAAAACACTGGAAATCGAACGTCGTCTAGTGTTGAATAGCGATATAACGCGATAACAAACTAAGAATAACATACACTAAATGTGCACAAATGTGAGGGAATATCGTGTTCTTTTTTTTTTAATTGTTTATTCTTGGCTTGGATGCTTGTCCTTTAGCCGATATGAGTTTTGTTTTTGTTAGAATGGCCAACCACAATACTTATTTTCGATAGACCGTCAAAATTTTTCAAAGTCAAAGTAAATCGTTTATTTAGATATTTCGATGTAATAGATTGTTTTTATTTATTTTTTTTAAATACTTATATATGAGGGATACCGAAAATACATAAATTAATTAACGGCAAAAAGTCATGTTGACCAGTGTAATCACTCAGCAACGGAGCATTTATATCACCATTTATTATATCACAAACTATGTAAGAATAGCTTGTATGATGATTTCTGTGGTCGAGTGGTTCGCAGGCCGGTTGCTATCTTTTAGGTTTTGGTTTCTATTCCTGTTTGAGTCATTGTAGAAAATGAACTTCTAATATTAATACTATCGATAGGCTAACACATCGGTTTCAATGTGTTGCCACCGCTGAGTTCCTGAATTCGATTCCCAGTCGAGTCAATATGAAATATTATCTAATATTTATTTATTATAAGTTACATGCATCGATGTATCTAGTTAAAGAATAAATACTAAAATATAAAAAAACCTCCGTAGGGTCCGTAGGGCTCCGGGGTCAATGTAGAAAATGATTTTTTCTATATTGCATCAGGTTCCAGATGTTAATGGCACCTTCGATGTTTCAAATACAAGTACATTTTTAGCTACTCATCTTGGAATCCGAGCAATATACGTGATGTGATAATGTTGTCTAATATTTATTTATTCTTCACTTCTAATTCAATGTATTTACGATTTTTATGCAAATTACTTTAAATAGTTTTAATTGTTTTTCGTATAGAGATTAAAAAAATATATGATAATTTTTAGAAATAGTTTCAATATAATCTAATAAAACTATTTTTTATTGATGGTGATAATAAGTTCGATCTTCATAATTTGTAAGCAATACAGTTCATATTGCTGTCATGATTACGATATTGATTTGAGTCTTTTTGAAATTGATTTACTAACTTGCGCGTGTTATTCGATATGATGCTAATGAGTTATAACATAAAAACAATAAGGCACATTTTGCTTAATCAACAACGGAATATGTATTTACGTCTTTTTAAATACAATAACAAACTGCTGTACAAGCGTATTTTTTTAAATAAAACCCCGAATTTTCGAACAATTTTCATTCATTCTTCACAAGTATTTGCAAGTACAAAGCTGCAAGAGCGCTGCTGCCACTCCACATCCTTCACAACGCTGCCCCAACCTTCATCGAGTATATAGAGGTGTGCACAAGTTCTTAAAAAGTAACAAAAAATGTTAGTGAGTATTTATAATAATTTTACTTATAAATATAATCTATTTGAATTGTTTGGATAATGTTTTCATGTATAGACTTTATATTCACTCACGAATTATTTTCTACTTCCAGGTTATGGACTTAGTATTTCACTTACTAATATTTGTTTTATTTCCAGGTCTGACTCCGAGTGTGAATCCATTGCTGTTCCGAACGTGATCGCGAAAAGCGCAAAGAAAAATCCAACAAATAAGCGTAAGAGCAACATCAGTTCACAAAGGTAAAATCTATATGTTTAACATATTTTACTATAGATTGTTCACTTATAGGTATGTTTATGTTGTTAGCATAATGAAATACTGTGTTCGACTTGCGGTACGTTTTTTCGTTACATTACTTTTTACAGATCAGGAGAAGAATACCGGTTTATATATTATATTTTTATTAAACACTGATAAATATTAAAATTATTTTCAGAAATACCAACAAGAAGCCAAAGGTGGTGGACATTTTCGGCCTATGTGACGGCGAGGAAGACACCGAAGTGACAGAGGTGAAGTCTTCGAAGTTGTCGTCGGTTATAGTAAACAAAGTTGCGAACGGTTCCCAACATCGATACGCCTCTACAAC
The DNA here is from genome assembly GCA_918026875.4 of Diatraea saccharalis. Taxonomy (NCBI): domain Eukaryota; kingdom Metazoa; phylum Arthropoda; class Insecta; order Lepidoptera; family Crambidae; genus Diatraea; species Diatraea saccharalis. Next base: position 1,114,791 of record OU893352.1, on the reverse strand, counting down.
CGGCGACCTCTATGTGGAACTGAAAGTGTACCACCGAGACGACGTTGAAACCAGTCTCCCAGACGAACGCTGGAAGAAGGCTCTGCTGCGATTAAACTGTTTACTGGAAAACGACTCGACGCAGTGGAAACACTTACAGCGATTTGTAAAAGAAACGAACCTCTTATTTGAGGACGCGAATCCTGTTTTTTATAGTGATAAATTAGAGATTAAGCGTAGCGTAAAATAAATTAAATCAATAAATTATATTTTATTATTAATGAGACACTTTTAAACACAATCATAATATTCCATATCGATTCAGTATAATAGATTTTTTTAAATTTTTTTAGTAATAGTCAACCGCTTATTCGTAATAATGCCTTTTTGTACATCTTGTAATACGACAATAGACAGTAGGTGTTGGGTAGGACACTTACGAAGTAACAAGCATAAAAACAATAATAGTTCTCCTTATTGCGATGGGGTACAGTTAATAAAGTCGGCATTTCGTGGTCGCATTGCTGCTTATAGAATAGGAGCCCGTGAAGGCAAGGAACTTTATTCTATAAATTCATTCTTAGATATTCTTCGTTCTAAAGTTGAAGTGCTTTTAGGTCAATCGTTGCAAATTCATACCTGTCTTAAAGTCAACTTTGAACTATATTCCATGTTTTTATTAATAAAAGATGACAGAGAGGAACTTAAATCATTTGCAACGAAAAATTTTTCAATCCATTTAAATTATAATTTTAATGATCTTTATTTAAATATAAGAAACTCTCTGGTTAAGAATATAGAAGAATTTCAATGTAAAGATAGTGGTTGGACATTTTTACATAATTCTCATTTTGAAATAAACATAAACAAATTTCAGCCACTGAGCGGATCAACTTTTATAGACTTACAATACAATACAATACAATACAAAACTCTTTATTGTTCACATTAGACAATTAATTACATAATTTATAGTAAATTAACACTATTATGAAACAATTGGCGGCCTTATCGCTTAAAGCGATTTCTTCCAGGCAACCAGTGGATGGAGAGAGATAACATGAATAATGAAGATGGGGGTGTAAATGTTAACAATATATCATTGAGGCACACTAATGACTTATTTAAAGTAACTAAAAAAAAAAAAAAAAACAAAATTTTATTGCTAAATACACATACAAATGTACAATAAATAAATACGAGTCAAAAAATATATTCATTAACAACAAATACATACACACATATATAAATATATACATACACCTATTAATATCAAAACAGGAAAAAGCAGTATTATACGGCAGCAGTAATTATATTATTGTGTGAGATAGTATTCTTTAACATATTTTTTAAATATTTGTAAGGATTGCGCTCGCCTGATTGAAAGTGGAAGTGAATTCCATAGACGAACAGCTTGTACGGTAAAAGAAGAATCATAAAATGAAGTGTGATGAGATGGTATCGCAAGACTCAGGTTCTCCGATGATCGCAAAGAATAGGAATTTGAGCAATGCAGAAAACTGAAACAATCTTTTAGATAGCAAAGTTTATAGAAAATAAAAAAGCCTGTCTCAATATTCACAACAAAGACAAACATTGTTTCTTATGGTGTGTTACCGCGGCTTTGTATCCAACAAATAAACACCCTGAGCGTGTAACCTCTTATCCACATTATAGACATGTACTTAATATTAATGATATCTCTTTTCCAGTAAATTTCTCAGATATCAATATTTTTGAGAGAAATAATCCTTGTGTCAGTATTAACGTCTATGGTTTAAAAAATAATAAGTTTGTTACAGGTCCGTTGTATAGATCTGAAAATAAAAATGGTAAGCGGATTCATATTTTACTTATAGAGGTTGGCAGCCTGTCTCATTATTGTTTAATTAAAAATCTAGAACGTCTCGTTAGAAGTCAAATTACTAAACATCATGGCTCTTTGTTTTTTTGCGACAGCTGTTTAATATTTTTTCCATCAACAGATAAGCTTAATAATCATGTTTGCGGGGGAGTTGTTACTATTTTACCTGAAAAAGGTTCTGTTTTACAACTTAAAAATTTCGATCGCAAGCAAAATATACCTTTTGTAATTTACGCTGATTTCGAAACTATGTTACAGCCAGTATCGGGGTGCGAACCAAATCCAAACTTTGGGGGTACTACCGACTTACAGCGACACATACCAATTGCATTCGCATATAATGTTGTCTGTTCCTTTGACGCCTCGAAAAATCAATTTATTTCATATCGTGGTCATGACTGTGTTACGAAGTTCGTTAAATTAGTTCATATTCAAGCAAAAAAAATCTATGATATTTTAAGTTCTACCAAACCGATGATTTTTACCGAGTTAGACGAGGAAAACTTTAACAAAGCCTCGAGCTGTCACATTTGTAACCATCTTCTGTGGAGTGATAAAGTACGCGATCACTGTCATGTTACCGGTCTGTATCGCGGAGCGGCTCATCAAATTTGTAATTTGCGTTACAAAACTCCTCAATTTATTCCTATATTTTTTCATAATTTATCTGGCTATGACTGTCACCTTTTTATAAAAGAGTTAGGTGAAATGCCTGGCAAGGTAAAAGTTATAGCGAAAACTAAAGAAAACTATATATCGTTTACCAAGTTTTTATCAATGTCTAATGGTGAATTTATACAATTACGTTTCACAGATTCATTTAAGTTTTTAGGTACGAGTTTAGATAAACTAGTCAAAACTATGAAAAAAGATGATTTTCACTATTTACGTTCTCATTTCCCAAACATTAAGCAATTTGATTTGTTAACTAGAAAAGGAGTGTACCCTTACGATTATATGAATAATTTAGATCGATACTCAGAAAAGTCGTTACCTCCTAAATCATGCTTTTTTAATTCCCTTACTAATGAACATATTTCTGAAGATGACTATAAACACGCTGAAGCTGTTTGGTCAATTTTCAAATTAAGAGATTTAGGCGCTTATAGCGATTTATACTTAAAAACAGACGTGCTTTTACTTACGGATATATTTGCAAAGTTTCGCAGAACATGTAAATGTCATTACGAACTCGATCCTGCTTTTTATGTTACTGCGCCCAGTCTATCATTTGATGCAATGCTTTTGAAAACAGGTGTTCAACTTCAGCTCCTCGAAGATTTATCAATGATCCATATGATACAAAAAGGAATACGAGGGGGAGTGTGTTTGTGTTCCCACCGTTATGGTAAAGCAAATAACAAATACATGCCTGACTATGATCCCTCTGAAGAAGACTCTTTGATAGTTTATTTAGACTGTAATAATTTATATGGTTACAGTATGAGTCTATAACTACCTTACTCTAACTTTAGATTTTTAAATAATAATGAAATACAGGAGTTAAACGTTTTATCCATAGATGATAACGCAGAAAACGGATATATTCTTGAAGTGGACTTGCTTTGGCATAATTTGGCGTGTTCCTCATGTCAAAGTATCTGACAGAGAAAAAATCAATTTACTCAAAATTCTGGAAAAAGATAAACCAATTCAATTGACGTTTCGGAACTGCGATATTTAGGAATACCCAATGCTACTAAAAACCACTAAACATTCATGGTCAATTAAAACTTCTACTTAGATTGAAAAACCTGGGTATGTTATTCTTGACTTGAATTGAAACTAACGGAAAAAATAATGGATTCAAAGACGTCCCAATTTGATAATTATAATCTACGTGATGTTAAGGTTTATTTAAATTCTATTTATTACCCTTATGAAAGCTATAATATTGACTTTGCAAAGCACAACTATGTCTTAATATATGAACAATTCGCAAATTTTCAACAGTCTTATATCATGTAAATAGAGTTGATTATTAAGTGCTCAAGATTTTAAAGAATATGCACCATTATTTGTAATCGATTGTTCAAGGCAGAACGATAATATAAAAACAGGACCCGTTTGCTTGGAATTAGATATCCCTAAGAAGATACCGGACCAGACATCAGCATATTGTTTGATCAGCTACGAATATAAACCTCTTAGTAATATAGTTCGTAAAATATCATGACTTCTACTGTTTTTGTCGATATTCAAGGATTTAAAGATTTTCAAAATAAGTTCATTTTAAAAGAATTAGCGTTGACGATGAAGGATATTTCTCAGGTTTTCTTAGTAAAACCTTCCTATCCGTATTCAAAGTTAACCGTGGATGAAAAAAAGAAAGTGAGATGGATTGAACGAAATAGAGGTATCATGTGGAGTGAAGGAAATATTGACTACAGAGAATTCAAAAGACTTATCATTCCAATTTTACAAAACAAAACTATAATCATGAAAGGATTAGAGAAACAGAAATGGATAAAGGAATTGTGTGAAAACTGTTTTTTGGTAAATATTGAAGAAAAAGGTAGTCCTAATTTTTTTGATCTGTATAAAACATATTGTAAGTGTGAATCTAATTTTAATTGTTTAGACCATAAAAAAGAATGTGCCTTAAAAAATGTTATCTGTATTAAGAAGTGGTATTTAAATAATTGTATGTTATAATGTTTAATAAAATGAAATATATAAGAAAAAGTGTATTATTTTAAATTAAAACCTTACTATTATTTTGCATATCTGTACCATTCTCGACTCAATGGTGACTAGGAAATTTCGTAAGCATCCGTTGATGCCACTACGACAACTTTAATCTTAAAAATTATGAAAATGTCAAATTGATTAAATAAAACAAAGAAAATATATTTTAGGGTTTATATTTCAAAATAATATAAAATATAAAACTAACTACTACTAAATCTAATAATACACTTAAAAATTATTGTCACATATTTTCTTACTTATATTTCTAATTAATTGTTCCGTTTGTTCCATAATTGGATCATAATGATCAGCCACTACATACTGACTGCTGTACAGTATTTTTTCGTTGTCACTTTCACTTTGCACTATACTACTGTTTTCCAAGTCAACAATCTCCACTTTGATGAGTCGAAAACCTCGTTTAGGTTCATTAGTGTAAATATAGGATCCTACACTATGTACGTTCGATCTTTTCGGAGGCACCACTGCACATTCTTCTTGAGCTCCACGTTTTCCCCTTTTCTTCTTTGGTTCTCGTTGAAGCTTAGCCAACTCTGGGAACATTTCGTCAAAACCAGCAAGAGGATCCTGAGCATTTTGCTCAAACAAACTGCATGAATTAATTTCGTTTTCCATTTGTAATTTAACTTAATATCGTGTTGATATCACAATGACCAATTGTGGAATGTTTCAGAAACCACATAGTTTTTGCCAATAAGGTGATGTACCTACTGACAGTACAATAATGCTGACTTAATAATGAAATCAAGTTCATGTAGCAAAGCATATTCAGCAATATTTATTTCCTGCAGTTATACCTACAACCTTGATTTGATTTTAAACACATGCATCTATTAAATGTAAAGTTATATATTTTAATTAATAATAACAATAAGAATTTTTATAATATTACACTTCTTTATAGAATTGTAGTTACATTAACCCTATTAAAATAATTTATAACAAATAGTTAAAGTACTAATGTAACTTACCTAATATAATAAAATAACCTAAAAAAGAGACATTTTAAAACGTTAACCAACATAATATGCCAACCGTTACAGTATATTAGAACTACCCCAAGCAGTAGTGGATATTCTATCAGATGATATCAATCTTTTATCATCATTACCAGAGAGAGCAATTTTGTTAACACCTCTCGTAAAGATTTCATGTTTGATGGATTTAAACAAAATATTTTTTTTACGTATTATATTCGCGTTTAAAAGTACTGATTCATAGTCACTCATATTAAGGTCGCGAATTACATATGATTTGACTCCTTTAGCTTTTTTTATAACTTTATCTAAAGTTTTTATACAGTACAGTTTAGATCTTAGTCCAACAAAATCAGATATCAATTGTCCTCCCATTTCATCTTTGAATAATCCTGGTACCTTTTTATTAATTAAAGGTATTTTGAATTGATTTTCTTCATTAAAATTACTAGTATCAAAAAAATTTAAGAAAAATGTTTTCAGATCTTTATAAAAATCTAGAGTTTTTATGATGTAAATAAAACTGTCGGTGTCGGTATAGCAAAGCTTCACGCGGTCATGATAATACGGCTTAACTATATTATAATGAAAGTGGTACATATGTGCTTTAGATAGCTCTAAAACGGTAAAACCGACGTAGATGGGTTTGTCTAATAAAATTTCATCAGGTTTCATTTGTACAGCAACCAAATTTTCTGTAAATACAGAAACGCTATGAAAATAAGGATTAGCGATTAGTTTACTAGCACTCAATCTTTTTTTAGTTTTATTACCAGTATCAGACCAATAGTTCACTAAATGTACATTTACACGAGCTTCATTATTTTCTAACGTTTTCCCAAACACCGAGTTGTTCAAGAGCTTAAAAAAATCTTGTTCAAAGGTGGATTCTGCCTTTTGACGCAAACGTGTATTCAATTCTATATATTTTTTAAGATACGCACTTTGTCTAAATGTAATAGCTCGATGAATTTTGCGTAGTTGAAGTCCATGTTCTAAACATTTTTTTAAGTGTACGTAATGAATGACATAATTATACTTATTGTATAAATTAGGTATCAGTTTCTTATTTTTTCCGCCCGGTGGAATGAATTTTTCAGGACAGAATGGTAAATCATTATGATAATGATGCAAGTGTTCAGGATAAAGCAAGTCCACTTCAAGAATATATCCGTTTTCTGCGTTATCATCTATGGATAAAACGTTTAACTCCTCTATTTCATTATTATTTAAAAATCTAAAGTTAGAGTAAGGTAGTGATAGACTCATACTGTAACCATATAAATTATTACAGTCTAAATAAACTATAAAAGAGTCTTCTTCAGAGGGATCATAGTCAGGCATGTATTTGTTATTTGCTTTACCATAACGGTGGGAACACATACACACTCCCCCTCGTATTCCTTTTTGTATCATACGGATCATTGATAAATCTTCGAGGAGCTGAAGTTGAACACCTGTTTTCAAAAGCATTGCATCAAATGATAGACTGGGCGCAGTAACATAAAAGGCAGGATCGAGTTCGTAATGACATTTACATGTTCTGCGAAACTTTTCAAATATATCCGTAAGTAAAAGTACGTCTGTTTTTAAGTATAAATCGGTATAAGCGCCTAAATCTCTTAATTTGAAAATTGACCAAACAGCTTCAGCGTGTTTATAGTCATCTTCAGAAATATGTTCATTAGTAAGGGAATTAAAAAAGCATGATTTAGAAGGTAACGACTTTTCTGAGTATCGATCTAAATTATTCATATAATCGTAAGGGTACACTCCTTTTCTAGTTAACAAATCAAATTGCTTAATGTTTGGGAAATGAGAACGTAAACAGTGAAAATCATCTTTTTTCATAGTTTTGGCTAGTTTATCTAAACTCGTACCTAAAAACTTAAATGAATCTGTGAAACGTAATTGTATAAATTCACCATTAGACATTGATAAAAACTTGGTAAACGATATATAGTTTTCTTTAGTTTTCGCTATAACTTTTACCTTGCCAGGCATTTCACCTAACTCTTTTATAAAAAGGTGACAGTCATAGCCAGATAAATTATGAAAAAATATAGGAATAAATTGAGGAGTTTTGTAACGCAAATTACAAATTTGATGAGCCGCTCCGCGATACAGACCGGTAACATGACAGTGATCGCGTACTTTATCGCTCCACAGTAGATGGTTACAAATGTGACAGCTCGAGGCTTTGTTAAAGTTTTCCTCGTCTAACTCGGTAAAAATCATCGGTTTGGTAGAACTTAAAATATCATAGATTTTTTTTGCTTGAATATGAACTAATTTAACGAACTTCGTAACACAGTCATGACCACGATATGAAATAAATTGATTTTTCGAGGCGTCAAAGGAACAGACAACATTATATGCGAATGCAATTGGTATGTGTCGCTGTAAGTCGGTAGTACCCGCAAAGTTTGGATTTGGTTCACACCCCGATACTGGCTGTAACATAGTTTCGAAATCAGCGTAAATTACAAAAGGTATATTTTGCTTGCGATCGAAATTTTTAAATTGTAAAACAGAACCTTTTTCAGGTAAAATAGTAACAACTCCCCCGCAAACATGATTATTAAGCTTATCTGTTGATGGAAAAAATATTAAACAGCTGTCGCAAAAAAACAAAGAGCCATGATGTTTAGTAATTTGACTTCTAACGAGACGTTCTAGATTTTTAATTAAACAGTAATGAGACAGGCTGCCAACCTCTATAAGTAAAATATGAATCCGCTTACCACTTTTATTTTCAGATCTATACAACGGACCTGTAACAAACTTATTATTTTTTAAACCATAGACGTTAATACTGACACAAGGATTATTTCTCTCAAAAATATTGATATCTGAGAAATTTACTGGAAAAGAGATATCATTAATATTAAGTACATGTCTATAATGTGGATAAGAGGTTACACGCTCAGGGTGTTTATTTGTTGGATACAAAGCCGCGGTAACACACCATAAGAAACAATGTTTGTCTTTGTTGTGAATATTGAGACAGGCTTTTTTATTTTTTATAAACTTTGGTAAGTCTATAAAAGTTGATCCGCTCAGTGGCTGAAATTTGTTTATGTTTATTTCAAAATGAGAATTATGTAAAAATGTCCAACCACTATCTTTACATTGAAATTCTTCTATATTCTTAACCAGAGAGTTTCTTATATTTAAATAAAGATCATTAAAATTATAATTTAAATGGATTGAAAAATTTTTCGTTGCAAATGATTTAAGTTCCTCTCTGTCGTCTTTTATTAATAAAAACATGGAATATAGTTCAAAGTTGACTTTAAGACAGGTATGAATTTGCAACGATTCACCTAAAAGGACTTCAACTTTAGAACGAAGAATATCTAAGAATGAATTTATAGAATAAAGTTCCTTGCCTTCACGGGCTCCTATTCTATAAGCAGCAATGCGACCACGAAATGCCGACTTTATTAACTGTACCCCATCGCAATAAGGAGAACTATTATTGTTTTTATGCTTGTTACTTCGTAAGTGTCCTACCCAACACCTACTGTCTATTGTCGTATTACAAGATGTACAAAAAGGCATTATTACGAATAAGCGGTTGACTATTACTAAAAAAATTAAAAAAATCTATTATACTGAATCGATATGGAATATTATGATTGTGTTTAAAAGTGTCTCATTAATAATAAAATATAATTTATTGATTTAATTTATTTTACGCTACGCTTAATCTCTAATTTATCACTATAAAAAACAGGATTCGCGTCCTCAAATAAGAGGTTCGTTTCTTTTACAAATCGCTGTAAGTGTTTCCACTGCGTCGAGTCGTTTTCCAGTAAACAGTTCAATCGCAGCAGAGCCTTCTTCCAGCGTTCGTCTGGGAGACTGGTTTCAACGTCGTCTCGGTGGTACACTTTCAGTTCCACATAGAGGTCGCCGGTTGTAGAGGCGTATCGACGTTGGGAACCGTTCGCAACTTTGTTTACTATAACCGACGACAACTTCGAAGACTTCACCTCTGTCACTTCGGTGTCTTCCTCGCCGTCACATAGGCCGAAAATGTCCACCACCTTTGGCTTCTTGTTGGTACTTCTGAAAATAATTTTAATATTTATCAGTGTTTAATAAAAATATAATATATAAACCGGTATTCTTCTCGTGATCTGTAAAAAGTAATGTAACGAAAAAACGTACCGCAAGTCGAACACAGTATTTCATTATGCTAACAACATAAACATACCTATAAGTGAACAATCTACAGTAAAATATGTTAAACATATAGATTTTACCTTTGTGAACTGATGTTGCTCTTACGCTTATTTGTTGGATTTTTCTTTGCGCTTTTCGCGATCACGTTCGGAACAGCAATGGATTCACACTCGGAGTCAGACCTGGAAATAAAACAAATATTAGTAAGTGAAATACTAAGTCTATAACCTGGAAGTAGAAAATAATTCGTGAGTGAATACTAAAGTCTATACATGAAAACATTATCCAAACAATTCAAATAGATTATATTTATAAGTAAAATTATTATAAATACTCACTAACATTTTTTTACTTTTTAAGAACTTGTGCACACCTCTATATACTCGATGAAGGTTGGGGCAGCGGTGTGAAGTATGTGGAGTGGCAGCAGCGCTCTTGCAGCTTTGTACTTGCAAATACTTGTGAAGAATGAATGAAAATTGTTCGAAAATTCGGGGTTTTATTTAAAAAAATACGCTTGTACAGCAGTTTGTTATTGTATTTAAAAAGACGTAAATACATATTCCGTTGTTGATTTAGCAAAATGTGCCTTATTGTTTTTAAGTTATAACTCATTAGCATCATATCGAATAACACGCGCAAGTTAGTAAATCAATTTCAAAAAGACACAAATCAATATCGTAATCATGACAGCAATATGAACTGTATTGCTTACAAATTATGAAGATCGAACTTATTATCACCATCAATAAAAAATAGTTTTATTAGATTATATTGAAACTATTTCTAAAAATTATCATATATTTTTTTAATCTCTATACGAAAAACAATTAAAGCTATTTAAAGTAATTTGCATAAAAATCGTAAATACATTGAATTAGAAGTGAAGAATAAATAAATATTAGACAACATTATTTATCATCTTTGTCGAACCGGTAAACTGATAAGTGTCAGCTGTTACGAGCTCCTACTCAAATTATCTCAAAAGTGCATATTCTGTGTTTTTTCTATCACAGTTTTATTCTTAACATCATATAAAGACATATTACTATCGTCGCGTGCATATAAGTGAAATTGTCTGGTGTTATTATCTAAACCATCGATGCGACTTTGTAACATCTTCGAGTGACATCTACCTACTACAATTTTATGCAAGAAGCCCCTGCAGGGGAATTCGACGTCTAAGCCCGTTGCATGTGTACAGTGTTAAGTGCGACATTTGCGTGCGTTGTACGTCCACACACTCATCGCTCCGTGTATTTGTCATCGGGCAAAGATCAAGCATCGTAGATACGCCATCCGTATTGATGTTACAGGGAAGTAATAACTACTCAGCAAATTATTTTGAACACGAATATTTTATAATTTCTTTATCAACAATGAATTGTATAGCATGTAAGAACAAGGTAAGCCGCAGTGAAGTTTTGGTTTGTATTGGTTGCAAGGGACACTACCATTACAAGTGCCTAAATATGAATCAGCAAACCTATGCAGTCGTCAAGGTTAATTGGTTGTGTCCGAATTGCACAAGTGTATCGAGGCGCCCCAAGGGAGACGAAACACCCACCCGACGGCAGTTCGAACAGCCACAAATGGATGCCGATATGTCCTGCGATGAGCTGAATACTCAACTTTTGGTGTGCTCAACCAGTCCCTTGCCCGTTACCGAACCTAGCATATCGGAGGTCCTTAAAGAAATAAGAGCGTTTCGAAGCGACTTCTCTTCAATGAATTCGAGCATCCAGGCCGTGACTACCGCAATACAAGAATTGAATAAGAAGTTCAGCGAAATGGAAACCCGATTTAGTAGTATCGAGGACAGAATAACTGAAACGGAGAGAAAAGCCTCTATTATACCGCAGATGAAGGTGGAGCTGGATCTCGCGAAACAAAAAATTACAACACTCGAACTAGAGAATCATAAACGAGATCAATATGCCCGTATGAACAATATAGAGATTTCTGGTATCCCTATCGGAGCCGGCGAGAACCTCCAAACCTTATTACATGTCATCAGCAATAAGGTCGGATATGCGCTAGATGATCGAGATATAGACGGCATTGTACGTGTTAAACGTTTCGAAGCTGGTGAAGTGTCTTCATCCGCCGAGTCAAGTGGTCCGCGTCCTCCTGCAATCGTTGTAAAATTTACACGCCGTCTCGCTAAAGACAAATTATTGGCTGCTGTGCGCTCGCGACGAGGTCTCACCACCACCGATATTAACCTTTCAGGCCCTAAACAAAATATTTATGTGTCTGATCACCTAACCCCTCAAAATAAGCTTTTATTAAAACGAGCCCGACAACTAAAGACAAGTCTAGGATACTCTTATCTATGGATAAGAGACTGTAAAATTTTAATGCGAAAGAATGAGAGATCCAAGGTCGAGATAATAAGTAATGAGTCTTGTCTATCAAAATTGAAATGACTAAATTGTTACAAAAAATGCTTTAATTCATATTTGACCCGTCTCTTTTACGTAGCCTTTACAAACTTCTATTATAAACAACAGGTTGTTCAAAGTCTAAACATTGCGACGTCAGATGTGGCGAACTTGTTTATACAAAATCTTCAGTATCTCTCAAATTATTTGATTATTTGCTGCTTTTCGCGATATGTATCTCTCTCAAACTTTAAAATCAAAGCGAATAACACTATATCATTACAATATTGTATGTATAATTTGTTTAACTCACATTAATGGGGCCTACAAAAAAAACATTATTATGCTATTACCAGAACGTAAGGGGCTTGCGAACAAAATCGCACGATTTTCTGTCACAGTTGACTGCATCTGACTACGATTTGGTATGTTTAACGGAAAGCTGGCTAACTCCTGATTTCTATGACGGAGAATATTTCGATAGCAGGTATGCCGTATTTAGGTGTGACCGCTCGCAAGTTGAGAGCGGCGCTAGGCGCGGTGGCGGCGTCGCAGTCGCGGTGCGCACTAACCTAAGACCGCTGCGCAGAGACTGGCAAATCCCGCCGCGCGCCTTCTCTGACTGTGTATGGGTATCTATACCGTTGAATGCAAATAGTAGCAAACACATAAACATTGCGTGTGTTTACATACCGCACGGTCCCGGTTATCGCGATGCGTTGGAATCGTTTTTCACTTTATCAAGTGAAATCTTGAATGACCGTCCAAACGATGATTATTTGTTAATTGGCGATTTTAATATTTCAAATGCGGTATGGAAGGACAGTCATACTCACTGTAAAATGCTTCAAAACGGTGGTGACATACCGGTCGGAATGCTGAGAGACTTTTTGGCTTATACAGGTGTACAGCAATACAATGGAATTTCAAATGCTAGCGATCGAATCCTGGACTTGGTGTTGAGTAACGTTGAGTGCAGTGTCGTCAGTTGTGTCCGTCCTTTGACTCAGGAAGATTCACATCACAAATCTATAGAATTTAGTATTGATATCAATGACTTCACTAGGTTAAGGTCAACGGCAATTCATAGTTACAATTTCTTTAAGGCAGATTATCAGTCAATTAATTACGAGCTCAATAAAATAAATTGGAAACAATTTTTTGACAAATTAAACACACAAGAATGTGTTACTAAGTTTTACTCACTATTAAACAATTTAATAACTAAATATGTCCCTTATAAAATGATCAAATCTAATGCAGCTTGTCCCATATGGTTCACTAAACCACTTAAAAAGCTATTAAATGAAAAAAGAAAATACTTTAAGCTATGGAAACTGTACGGAAATCCATTAGATTATCAAACTTTTCAATTATTAAGAAAAAGAGCGAAGCATATGGAGAATGAGTGCTATAAAAATTATGTAAACTATTCAGAAAATAAAATTAGATCTTTTCCGAAATATTTTTGGACCTTTGTAAAGGCTATTAAACGCAAAAATACAATACCAGACTTTATGAATTATAAGGGACGGAGCAGTAATAATGGTAGGGAGATTTGTGATTTGTTTAGTGAACATTTTCACTCTGTTTTTGTTAGTGGCGGGGATGAGATTGTCTCGACAGAATTTACGAACTCACCATTGAGTGCATTATTTGACATTGCCACCATAGACTTATCTTTCACTTCACTAAATAAATATCTGAAAAATATTAATATTAACAAGGGAGCCGGCCCGGATAGCATTCATCCACTACTCATTCAAAAGTGTGCCGACACATTGACTGATCCCTTATTGTATATCTTCAATCTGTCTTTCAGTACCGGTGTCGTACCACATGAATGGAAACGCGCACTGATAACACCAATACCTAAAGGTTCCGTTAGTAATGATGTGGTCGACTACCGACCCATTTCAAAGCTGTGTCAATTTGGAAAAATACAAGAAAAAATTGTCACTGACCAGCTACTTGATACTGTCAAACGTATGATTGCACCAACACAGCATGGTTTTTGTAAGAAGCGTGGTGTAGAGAGCAATCTGCTGAGCTTTACGGAAATCTTATTGGAGGCAATGGATGGTAATGCTCAAGTTGATGTTATTTATACAGACTTTGCTAAATGTTTCGATAAAATCTGCCATAATACTCTACTAACTAAACTTTGGCAGCTTGGAATTCACGGAGATTTGTTCCGCTGGATAAAATCGTACATACTAAATCGTAGTCAGGCTGTAGTTTTGCCAGGTTATACTTCTACATACAAGGACGTAACATCGGGAGTTCCGCAAGGCTCACATTTGGGCCCATTACTATTTCTTTTATATGTTAATGACATCACAAAACTCATGAAGGATTCCCATATACTCCTTTATGCTGATGATACCAAAATTTTTAGAGTAATACGAGAAGCACAAGATTCTGTACTACTACAGAATGACCTTAATAAATTCGAAATTTTTTGTAATACAAATAACCTGTTTCTGAATGCTGATAAGTGTCATATAATTACATTTACTAGAAAAAAACAGCCAATAAAATTCTCGTATAAATTGTGCGGAAAGATTCTTGATCGTGTTACAGAAGTGAGGGATCTGGGAGTGGTAATGGACTCCAAACTGACATTTGTACCACACATTGATAGAGTTGTAAATAAATCTTTTAAATTATTAGGCTTTATCTTGCGTATGGGTAAACCTTTTCAAAATTCTTCCACATATAAGTTACTATTTAACAGTTATGTACGTAGCAGACTTGAATTCGCAAGCCCTGTCTGGAATCCCCGTCAACGCATACATCAGGATAAAATCGAAAGGGTGCAACGGAAATTTATTAAATCATTAGACTACAGAACAAATAATCAACACATAAACTATGAGACCTCTCTCGTCTTTCATAATATAATGTCTTTGAAGCAGCGTAGAGATCTCATAGATATAAACTATTTGTATAAACTCTTACATGATATGGTCGATGCACCTTTTCTTCTGGAAAAATTATCTTTTCGGGTACCCAGGAAACAGGAGAGAGCAAATCGTAAAAAGGCATTATTCGCTTACAAAGCAAGTAAAACTAACTATGGAAGTAACAATTACATAAAAAGAGCTTGTACTCTATACGATGATACATTCAGTGAAATTGATATTTTTGAGACATCCATAGTTAAATTCAAGCGCCACATCGTAGATCGCTTGAAATGTTTGGACGTGTAGAATAGACCAATTACTAAATTCACTATTGAGTAGACATAAAAAGAATTGCAACCGCTGTAATATCAAATTATGTATACCTTCTGTAAAATATATCTTATACTAATTTTGATGCCGCCATTGTTTCTCCTTGGTGTCGCCTCTGTCTCCCTGGACTGCATTATGTCAGATCTGCAAACAAATTTTTGTATATACTACCTATATATATCAGGATGCTCATGTTTTATATGGTATAAACTAGTAATTTCATTCATAGCCGTGAAAGAATTTACCTTGAGTTTTCCGTCTATACTGCTTATAGTCTTGGTAGCTGAAGGCGGCATCAGTCCCTTTGCTGGATCACGGAGGCTTAGTTTGAATTTCCACTGACACAAAAGCGCCACATATTTGTAATCATTTCCCATAGGAGCCATGATGATAACCTATAATGCAAATGAGGAGAATAGTTTGAATATCTTTATAATTACATAATATAACAAGTCACTACTTATTCTTTGAATGTATTTATTAATGATAATCCTAATTTTAAAACATAAAACTTGTTCCTCATAATTCAGAAATTAATAATTAAATAAATGCGTTTAATTTATAATTACCTAATCTTACACGGAGGGTCCGTCCTTGATTATTTCGTACATTGTATTTGTTACGTATAATGCTTTTACTATTATGCAACGATCACTGTCTTATATATTCGATTTTCCCTTAGTTACATAGTTTGTGATATAATAAATGGTGATATAAATGCTCCGTTGCTGAGTGATTATTAGGAACGCCTCAGTGCTAACATGATTTTAACAAAGGTGTACCGGGTTTGGTTCTTGTATGAGTTCATATAAAAAAAATACTTTTCTACATTGTATCATCGTTCTCATATGATTTGATTTTTGTGATAATAATACACATCTAAATGTTGATATTAGAATAATACGGACTATGTAAATATACTTTTTCTCAATCGTATATATTGTGCTATTTACTTAGCATAATAAATCGTTTAACAATACAATGATAACAACATGTAATAAATTGAAAATATTTTTGAATAAAATTCGATTTTATTATTTACATTAAAATGCTTATAAACTCGTTGATTTTATTTTTTCGGTTTTATAAGTATTTTTTTATAATTAGTAGATAAAAATAACAAGTAAAACCACGGCAAGATTATTTACTTGCTAAGTATCACGTTTCATTTAGCGGATGTTGGTCGTATACCACTTTATGCCTTACTTGCAGAAAAATATACATAAACAACGTTGCAGAAATGAATTATAGAATAATGTTATAGAGTGCGGGAGCTGTGTGATAAATAATTTCAAACAGATATTTTTATTGTTCTTTGAATATTATTTTCTTTAATATATTCTTCAATAATAGTGATTTATTACATGTCACAGTTTTTATTCATTAATAGTAATATAAAAACTTACTATTACTATTTATTAATAATGCAAATAAGTAATAATAATCGTTTCAACGACTCATCAGGAAGATAGCAATTAAAAATACGTATTATTACAAAATAAAAACCATATAGTCTTTATAAAATCAATTTTCAAAAGCATTAGTTACTCGCTTATTAGACTACTCGCGGATGCATAACTGTAATTGTTTTATGGACTATGATAGGATACTAGAAAAATCTAAAACTCGATAAGTAATATTGTTAAGAATTATTTTCTGTTTTAAATCTATTTTAGATCATGTCATCGATTTTATTTATTTAACTCCTAGTCTATAACCTTCAGTGTTGCATATAATGTGGTCCAAGTCAAAGAAAATAAGAAAAAAACGGCGGTAGACAAAAACAAGTAACATCTCTTCCCTCTAAAATAATTTTTAAAATTAATAATCTTATAATAATCTGTGTAAATTATCTTTTAATTAAAAGAGTAACTTACATGTTTTTATATATTGTGTGGGCAACATTCTCTGATGAGTATTTAACTGTTTAAACTACACTATCCTGTCGCAACACCAGTTCTCACTATAAAACATTAACACTTCATCGCTGTGCAAGATAAAACTTGAAGTCATGGCTAACGTTGCTGCTGTTCTTGAAACTCAGAAGTATCTAGAAACAATGTTGATGAGGAGAATGACTGATCTGGAGGCTCAGCTACACACTAAAACGACATCTCCCAAAGAAGACAAAGACAAGTTAACTCTGTTTCAAGAAGAATTCAACAGCTTTAAAGTTCTTGTGATTAGCATCTTCAAGTTGCTCCGACAACAGATCAGTGAAATACTGAAGGCCGTCGATACAATGGAAACAAGACAGCGTCAGAAATGTCTTCTGTTTAGTGGAGTGCCGGAGAAGTCTGAAGAGAACCTATCGGTAACTGTTGTCACTCTATTTCAGAGGCATTTGGGATTGACTGATGTCTCCAATAATTGTGTTAAAACCAGCTACAGGCTAGGCCGCTTCATTGAAGGACGTACACGACCAATAGTTGTCCAATTTTCTAACATCACTAGCCGGTCATTGGTGTGGAAAAATAAAACCAAATTCAAGGGATCGTCATTGGTGTTACATGAGTTCCTAACTAAAGAACGGCAGGCTGCTTTCAAAACTGCAAGGGACCACTTTGGTGTTAATAAGGTATGGACTTCTAATGGAACAGTCTGTATTTCAACTCCAGACAACAGTGTTGTGCGGCTTATTTCATTGGACGAGTTGAACAAGGTAATCACAAAGTTTCCCAGAACATCGCCTGTGGCCGGAGCATCAGATGTGGAGCCTTCTCAGATACTTAAGCCAGTTCAGACCAGAGCTAAGCGAGTTAACAAAAATGTTAATTAATTACTGCGCTTTACTGACTAGATTGTCTTTCCATCACTTATGTATAATGTATAGTGGTGCTTTGATGCTGCTACTCATAATTTTGCACTTTGTTTCTGTAATGTTATATAATTTTAGAAGGTATCTTGCTATTTTTGAATGTTTCTTTTCTTAAATTTTGTTAATCCGAACACCCACAACTATTATTAGATTTGTTTTGACATTTGACAGTTGTTGTCATTGTACTTAGTTGTCAATAGAGTCAAAGGGATACAGCCCATACAGTTTAGTTTTAGATTTTTATGTCATTTCTTTTTACTATGAAATGTGTTATGTTTTTTTTTTTGTAAACCAGTAACAGACAGGATGTGTGAATGTCCGTGTAATTTTTAAGGCGTCGGTTATGTGTTAGCTTAGTTGATATTTTTTTTTAAATATTATTGTCTATTTATCTTTTATATATATTATTTGTATAAAATGTCGGATTCGGAAGACTATGCATCAGCTAGTGACCATTTCTCTTATCATTCTCTAGACATTTCTGTGGATGACTCATTAGATCTTAAGGCTTCTCTTACTGCTAAATTCAAATGCTACCCTGATACTTTTAACGTCTGTCATATTAACGCTCAAAGCATCCCACGTCATTATAACGACCTTCTTCATACTTTTTCATCAGATAACCTGATTCATGCCATATTGGTGTCGGAGAGTTGGCTCAAGCCGTGTCTAAGTACCTCGTCATATGATCTTCCTGGCTATATTCTAATTCGTAACGATCGCATTGGCAAGGGCGGCGGAGGGGTGGCCATCTATTTATCCAATACTCTCCCTTTCAAACTTTTGGCCTCTTCCGCCTCCCGCCAAGGTTGCATGGAATATATATTTCTGGAGATTAATGTTATCAATGTCAAGATCGTTTTGGGAGTGATTTATTGCCCACCAACTATAAATTTCTTTTCTGACTTTGAGTGTCTCCTCAACTCAGTAGCAACCGATTTCTCTCACCATATTATAATGGGCGATTTTAATACAGACCTTTTAAAGCATTCTGCTCAATCTAATAAGTTTCGTTCCATATTCGAATCTGTGAATCTTTCGTTACTACCTCTTGATGCTACTCATCACAATCTCACTTCTCCTGACTCGTGGATTGATCACATTGCTACTTCTTCTCCTGCACTGGTTTCCAATCATGGTCAACTTTTGGCGCCTGGCTTCTCCAGACATGATCTTCTTTTTCTTGCTTATAAAGCCAAACCCCCTAAACCAAAACCTCTATTCGTACGAATGCGTAACTTTGCTAGGCTGGATGTGCAGAAACTAAGGATCGATGCATGCGCTGCTGACTGGTCACCCATCCGTGAAGCTCCATCTGTGGACGCCATGGTGGATCATTTTAACAGTCTCATACTAGATCTTTTTGAAAAGCATGCACCTAAAAAACGAGTCAAATTGAAGAGGCCGCCTGCTCCTTGGATCACTACTGGTGTACGTATGGCGATGAGGAGACGCAATAAATCTTTTCATATTTTCAAAAGATGTCGTACCGATGATAACTGGAATGCATTTAAAACTGCAAGAAATCGTTGTAATAGTATGGTAAGAAGTGCCAAACGCCAATACTTTCACTCCAATATATTAAATTCCAATCTTGCTAATACTTGGAAATTTCTCCGTACTTTGGGTTTCGGTAAATCTACTGTACAGAAGAATCCATCTCTTCCGTTAAATGATCTTAACAAGCATTTTTCTTCGGTTTGTTCTCTATCTCAAACTATAACTTCTTCCACTGTCACCACCCTTACGTCCGAGGCTGCTTCTATTGATGAACCATTCTCTTTCACTCCGCTCTCTGAAGAGGACGTTCGTAAAATCGTTATGTCTATTAAATCTAACGCCGTGGGTTATGACGATATCGGACGAAAGATGATTAATCCCATTCTTGATTGTATTCTATCTGTCCTCACCTTCATCTTAAACTATTCTCTTTCTTCCGGTGTGTTTCCTATGTCTTGGAAAAAGGCATTCACGATACCACTTCCTAAAATCCATAATCCTACAGTTCCCAACCACTTTCGACCGATCTCCATATTGCCATTTCTTTCTAAAATCTTAGAAGCAGCCGTTCACAAGCAACTTTCTACTTTCATTTTTCGTAATAACGTTTTAAGTCCTTTTCAGTCTGGTTTTCGACCTGGTCATAGTACCACCACTGCCCTTCTTAACGTTTTGGAAGATATACGCGAAGGGATGGACAATTCAAAATTAACGGTTATGGTTTTGATTGATTTTTCGAATGCTTTCAATACGGTCAATTATGATATTCTGCTTGCTATCCTTTCACAATCGGGTCTCTCTTCTTCTGCTACGGCATGGTTTTCATCTTATCTTCGTGGACGACAGCAGGCGGTTCGGGCTGATCAGATTATATCTGACTGGTGCGATTTGACTGCTGGCGTACCTCAAGGCGGTATTCTCTCTCCTCTCCTCTTTTCTCTATTTATTAATTCTCTTACCACTCAATTTTATTCTTCTTGCCATCTTTACGCGGACGATCTTCAGCTTTATACTCAAGCTGACAAAAGCAAGCTAAATGACGCAGTTGCTGCTATAAATCAGGATCTCCTTAATATCTTAGAGTGGTCCAAGGCTTATGGTATTGCCGTCAACACAGCTAAGTGCCAAGCTATTATTATTGGCAGTTCTAGACAGTTGGCTCTAATTGATCTCAATACGGTTAGTCGCTTAATTTACGATGGTGAAATCATTCCATTTCAGCCAGTGGTTAAAAACTTAGGTTTGCTTATCGACTGCACACTTAGTTGGGACGGCCAGGTTAATGAAGTGTGTCGCAAGGTGATCAACACGCTCAGGTCTCTCTATAGACTTAAATTTTTTCTCCCTTTCAGTACCAAAGTTGCGCTCGTACAGGCTCTCGTTCTTCCTATTCTGGACTACGCTGATGTCTGCTATTCTGACACCAATCAGATTCTCCTTGATAAATTGGATCGTTTGCTCAACAGTGGTATAAGGTTCATCTTTGGATTACGTAAGTTCGACCATATTTCTCAGTATAGAAACCAACTCGAATGGTTGCCTATTCGTAAGCGCAGGAATCTTAGAGTTGTTTCCACTCTTTACAACATCCTATACGATCCACGTACTCCGAGATATCTAAAATCAAGATTCCAGTTTTTGGGTGCTTGTCATCAGCGAGAACTTCGCTCTAGTAGTAATATTACTCTTCAAACCCCTGTTCATCAAACCAGCTTTATGTCAAACTCCTTTACTGTAACTTCTACTCGCCTCTGGAATGCTTTGCCAGAAGACATTCGGAAGGCCAAAAGCAAAAGTGTGTTCAAAAGACTAGCGCATGAACACTATTTAAATAGTCCTTAGTTTTTCATGAATCCGATATTATGTAGTATATATGTTATATGTAGTATATATGTATATATGTTATTGTATATATTTATAATATACGTATATATCAATATT
>OU893352.1:1041689-1092689 GCA_918026875.4 Diatraea saccharalis | reverse complement strand
TTTGTCGCATAATCAATCGCGTGACCTTAGAGGGTGATGTCAGAAGCTATAAAAACCGGCGAGTATCGATGAAAAGAGTAATGAAAGTGGATGAGCCGAAAGATGTATATGAGGACCGTAGATTATACTATTCAGTCTTCTGTGCCTACCCCGGCGTGAAGACATAGATAGACAATGGTTTAAACCTGGTAATCACGATAGTTCTCGTTTTGTAATAAAACGGTAAGAGACGAAAGCGCCATTGTTTCCTAAATTTCAGTTTTTAAAGAGCTATTGAAAGAAATTATTTCAATATTATTAACATTATATTTGAGAATAAATAATATTTGAGAAACGGATTTTGACGTTAATATTAATGATACTAACGTTAGTATAAATTATTTTTTTGTAAATGGAACTTAGTAATCACAACGTTACATGGAAAGAACCGTAGGTTGTCGACCCCTGCACTAGTCAAAACTGCTTGAAGTGGTGGGACTAATAATTAGGTGTTAGAGCACTATTGAAATAATTTGGAGGTAAAGGGAGCTTTTGACGACCTAATATTATTATAATAGTCTCTAACATAAATAATAGACTCTAGAATAGAGACTCTCTACAACAGTAATACATTTTTTACTATTATTTTATTTTTATTTTCTTTCTTTTAAGGAACACAAACAGAATCTCTGTAGTTTTTCTGTCTGTTTCACACAGATAATTTAGACTCATAGAGTAGCGGTGACGCAAAGGTAAATAAATAAACTTTAAATATGGAACCCCCTTTTGGGGGGAAATAGAACCTCCCTGGTGGCGGCGAGCCGGCGCGCCGCAACCAGGTGTGTCAGCACCTGATCTCCGCGCAGGATACTGAGTGAAACCCTTAGTACTTCAACATACTGAAATATCAAACTTGAGAAAGCTCTCGCACACTTTTGTCACGAGCTCTCCGTCTATGATGTCAGCTCCGCATAGTCGTTTAAGCCGCAATATTGGTACATAACATAAAAAATGCAAGATTTAATTACACACAATATGACAGTATAAACTTAAATGGGTTTTTATACTTATTTGAAATTCAATTGAAAGCTAATGATTTTTGGTTTGGGTGCCCGCTTAATATCGTAAATTGATTGGCATTGCCATGGCCGATTTCAATATTTCAATACTGTCACTTAACCACGTATGAATACGTGACATATTTGTTTGAATAAATCTCAATAAGGGAGGGACCTATATCAGTAACATGTCAGAATAAGTCACGTCGGGACGATTTATTCGCATCTAATTCGTCACTGTGACATGTTGACGTGCTCGTTGGAAATGGAATGTGCAGGGTGGGTGTTTGACAAATTTAAACTTCTTAATCTACGGAATAACCCACCTCATGGTTCATATTTAATTTCATAATTAAATTCACGACTGTGACGTTAAGATTTTTATTCTAAGTATGTAATTATAATAGTTGAACAATAAACATAACTATAGTTTGGATAAGATACCGTTCTTCTTCTTCTTTTTTAATTCATGGCCTATTTGCGTTTACACAATTCTGCCAATGTCACGTTGGTGGCCTTTACATATAGAATTAATATTAGAATACTTAAATTTAATCAATGTTATTAAAAAATCTCCCACTAAAGCCCCGGTGTCCTTTATCACCTCTCATCCTTTATATTTTTTTTGATGTAAGTCCGACAAACATTTGAAAGTCAAAATAAGCGAAATTGGCCCAGCCGTTATCAAGTTTTAAACAAATGAACAGCAACAGATATATAGTTTCAAAATAATAAAAATGTCACATAACTCTTTTTTTTTGTAAGAAATAAAAGAATCATGACCAATTTTGACCTAAAAAATTACTAACTCGTCTGGTGATATATCTCAAAATGTAGCTTATTTTTTACTTATTTCATATCAGGAAATAAAATCTTAAAATAAACTTTAGGATAAAAATTGCGAGGCTTATATTTTTTTTAAAATAGTAGGTACTATGTTAACACCCTACTACTAACTAATGACGGCTTTGCTACATTTCGTTTCATATAATACGAAAAAATATTCTTTCATATGGCAAAAAAGTACACATTAACATTTAGATGTTTTCCATATTTATGAGTCAAATTTTTAAAAAGGCTTTTTACTTATTTCATTAATTTTTAAAGTATCTTCACAATTATCTCGAGTTTTGACAGCTGTTATAACCTCAAAACATTATTTACAAATTACTAATCTCCCTGGCCTCCAGATGAAAAGATGCTAAGATATTAGTCTATTTTAAGCAAAACCTCATTCAAATTATCACTAATGGTGGGTAGAGGCGACATTTGAAAAAAAGCACGTGACAGGTTAATAAATTTATGTAAAGTAGCCAAGATTCTTTAAAGTAATATAAGTATCATACTTTGCTAGTGGTCTAATTTGTTTGTGTGTGAAAGACGAAAAAGGTATGATTATAACTCTGTGATTTCATAGTTAAATATCAATATTGACATTTTATATTTGTACTTGACGAAAATTGCTCTTTAGCCTCCAGATACAGCGTTTTCATTTCTTTTATTCTGCAATGCATTAAAAATATTGTGAGATTTCCCTCGGATTTTCCTCCCTCGGTTTTTCTCGTCGTTTTTAGTTTCTTAATTCTTACGCTCCCGACGCCAATACATTTTTCAAAAGCTGTTTATCCAAACAACTGGAGACAAGGTCGGCGTCCGTGTCTCGGTTGACCTTTCGACCTTTATCTAAGGTTGAATGTGACATCAAGATCACAACTACACATATCAATAGTCATAAAGGAAGCTGAAGCTGCCACAAAGGTTTCTTATAATTTACCTTGTAACTGACCACCTATAATAGAAAATGGTAATCGGTAAACGAAATTGAAAAATTACATAAATTTGTAGGTAGGAAAATAGGGGGAAACTTTAAGCTGACCATTCCTTTATCTCCCAAATCTTATTCTTCTACAAGAATTTTAATATTATCGCTGTTTTCATACAATGTTTCCCAGGGTCCTCTGTTTACTTTATCTGTTTACCAAATTTCATTAATATTGGTTATGCAGTTTAGGCTTGAAACGTAACGCACATAGAGTTAATTTTGCATTTATAATAAAATTTTGGAGGATGTTTTAAAAAAATCAACATTTCTATAAAAGCATCTATGCACGTTTCCATTTCTGTCTTTTGTTTATCATTTTTAATTTGAGTAAAGATTTTAGAGTAGAATATTTTTATGTCTTGTTTATTACGATTCATCTACCCCATTTTTTAAATATTTTACTACATACCAAAGTAAAATATATAAATAATAAGGGAAAGACATTATTAACATAAGATATGCAGTAGGTGACTTTATCGCCGAACAGCGATCTCTTCCAGGCAACCTATTAACTGAGTACATTATGCTGATAGATAGTTGTCCTGAAATACATTCTGAATAACTTCAAACTTTATTTACTCATTTCAAGAACAAAATCTACAGCAATCTTGTCTTAATAATAGTAGAAGATTTTTGACATATCTTAAAGCCAATTACGGATTAACTATTAAAAATTAAATTATTTCTATTCTTATTATTTCTATCTAATAAAAATTAAACAACCACGACCAAATACAGCAAAACGCGAATTTCATGCGTGTGTATGTACATACACATACACACGCGCATGCGTGCGTGTGTGTGTCATTATTTTTTGTCTAGAACCAATCTACCATTAATTTTGTAATATGATTTTTAAAAGATACTTTACTATTACTGGCAAATATATCAAATATCGCAAAACGCTTATTGTAGTGAGTTTTGCATGTGTACACATACACACACGCATGCGTGCGTGTGTGTGTATTATTTTTTGTCTAGAACCAGTCCACCATTAATTTTGTAATATGATTTTTAAAAGATACTTTACTATTGCTGGCAAATATATCAACTATCGCAAAACGCTTATTGTAGTGAGTTTTGTATGTGTACACATACACACACACATGCGTGCGTGTGTGTGTATTATTTTTTGTCTAGAACCAGTCTACCATTAATTTGGTAATATGATTTTTAAAATATACTTTACTATTACTGGCAAATATATCCACTATCGGAAAACGCTTATTGTAGTGATTTTTGCATGTGTACACATACACACACGCATGCGTGCGTGTGTGTGTAATATTTTTGTCTAGAACCAGTCTACCATTAATTTTGTAATATGATTTTTAAAAGATACTTTACTATTACTGACAAATGAGTGTAGTGAATTTTGTGCGACATAGAGGAACTGCGAAAAACAAAGAAGTTGTGTGTCTAGTACGGGTTGTGGTTGTGGGCGTGTTGACTATTAATAATGGCGATGTAAGCTCTGTACAGTCAATAATCCCACTGCAAATGTCATACAGAATTTAAAAAGTGATAAATAATAGTTATCTCAAAAGCGACTTTCAAGAAAAATGCTATTGAAACCGGGTGGAGGTTTTCTGTAGGTTATTGAATAAATAATAGATGCCTGACTTCAATAGCATTTTCTTGAATAAGTCATGTTTGATATAAATATTATTTGTCACTTTTTAAAGTTTGAAGTTGGTTCTTTTTTTTCAGTTTTTATTTAATGCTTTTTAGCGATATTGATATTTTGTTTACAATATGTAACATTAAAAATAATAAAAACTTGTGTAAATAAAAATATTCAACATAGTGAAAGTATTAGAAAAGGAGATTTTATTTATTCGCTCGACATATTTTTTTTCGATTATCCTATACTCATTAAAGAGAGAAAAGATTTGATTGCTTGTTTATTTGCTTTGGATAGGCTCCGAAACTATTTGGCCGATTTATAAAAGTCGCTATATAATACGCATTGGACATAGGCCACAATTCACGCATGCGAAGTCACTATCGTTTGTTTTTTTTAGCTGAAATAAGCATATTATCCAAATATTTAGGTGATATCTAGTGAAAAGTGTATTTTGTTTTGTTGTAAAAGGATAAAATTAAAAAAGAACCACCATTTAAATTTTTTCTAAATAGAATCAGTAGTTTCCCTTCACCTCGGTCCACTAAGCCAAATAAAAAAATAAATTTGAAAATCGGTCTACAATTGGCGGATATATCGGTAAACATATTAAAAAAAAACATACGTTGCCGTAAAACCTCCTACTTCTGGATTCTGATGTTGGTGAATAAATATTAAATATGTCCAAGAACAGACACCTGAGACACTCCACGGTTTTACAACACTACAGATATTGTAATGATAAAATTTAATCCTGCCTCTTAATCGGATTTCATAGCAAAATTTTATTTTAACTATAGCATTCTAACAAATCTCTAGAACAAGAAAATATTAATAATCCCTTCTCTTTGTTTAAGAGCTTCTCAACTTCAATAAACTCCCAAGAGATAAGACTCAAACTGCTTATTTTAATATTTAGATTCTAAATGGATAGTGCACTTGGGACTTTTTATATTTATAGATTTAAATCTATCATGTTAATGGTAGGTACGTTATGTTACTGCATAAGCTAAAATGTCTTCAACTAATTTTAAACCTTAATGTCATCTTCATTAACTTGTTAATGCCCCATCGAATAAAAGAGTTTACGTAACAATCGCATCTCAATATTTAAACGACAAAAGTGCTTGGTGTTAAACATGGCTTATGTTTATGCATATTAAATTATATATCGATTTGTTTGATTAGACATGTGATAAAAAAGCAGCCCTTGCCGAGTTCTTCTCGGTACAAGACCTCGTCGTAGATTTACGAACTAATGGCGTAGCTCTCGACTTTCATAAGTGCTTGTTAACAGTCTAGACTGAATAAATAATTTTAATTTGATTTGATTTGATATATTTGAGATTTACTGTATGCCTATTTGGGTTTCCATAATTTAACGTAAATTTTTAATTGTCTGCCTTAAAAAATTTGCAAAATTTAAGAACAGCCAGTCGTTCAAAGCTCTTTAAATGAAATTTACCTACTCTACAAAATTTTCAAGCCTCTAAAAGCCTAACCCCTTTGTTTCAACACTTTTAAAATCAACAAAACAACATAAAGTATGCATTACTGGTCGACAAACTTATCTATGTAACCACGGAAAAAAGTACCAACGTTATGTGTGCATGCTGTTAAAGAAATCTTAAGGAAAAGGAGCCTAATTTTTAAGACAATAAGACAATATATACATTATTTAACTGACTTTTTATTTTGGTTATATTTGAACTCGTTGTTGTATTGTAAAACGAGTTTCGAACGCGCAGTCAAATAAAATTATGAAAGGGATGTCTAGCGCGTACCATGATTCGCAATGCAACGTAATCGATATTTAAAAATAGTGATGCGCTAATATTGACGTTATTAAACTAAATTAGTCAGTATCTTTTTCAAGTAAACAACTAATTAAAAACTAAATAAACAAAGAAAAATTAAATGAATAGTAATTTCATGCTCTATTGAAATATTTTTTTCGTTTGGTTTCTCGACGAAAAAGCGCGAATCTTTTTTTGCCTACTCTTTTCAGCAAAATGTCTACTATATTTTATACTTCCACTGATTGTTAACTTTTTATTTTTTTTTACTTTTAATATTTAAGAGTCGAATAAAATGTATCTATCTATTATTTAGGTTTTATTTATATATGAAGAATTATTCATATAGGTATGTAATGCAACTCATTACGTTTAACTTAAACACTAAATATCAAATTCATTTTGTTCTATTAGACATTAGACATTAGATTATTCAGTCATTTTTATCCTAATGAAATGATGTTTATTATTAAATTAATATGAAAAAGTTTAGTGTAACTATGAATCATAAGAAAACACAAAAGCTTTTACGTTTAATCATCAAAATCTCATTCGGAAATCATCCCATCTCAAATTGCGATATAAAACGACAGTTTTCTACTCGTATCATGGTAGAGGGCGCCTAGGGAGAGCATTCGCGCTGTGGCGCCGTAATGTCTGTGTCTGTTATGGCACAGAGTAATAAACAATGAATATATTTATTTATATATTTATCGAGACTTTATTAGGATATAGTACATGCGAAAGCTGAATAACATAATAATATTATATGCTACAGAGGTATTATAACAAGTATTTTTGAAAAAGATATAAAATTTTTCAGATATTTCTTATTTAAATAACGGAAAACTTATTTAAATATAAAATATAATCAGTCAAATTGATTATATCTTTTTCTCATGAACTTAAACGAATGTTTAAAATATACGCGATGCAAAATAGAACTCGCAAATCATATCATTTAGTAAATAAAATGTATTAAAAATATAGAATGAGTATGTAGATATTATAAAATACATTTAATTAAGTAAGACGGAAGTTAATTGAAAGATCGCATTTGTAAGATTTTTTTATTTGATTTTTTCTATTTAAATGAAAAAGTACAATAATTACAGATTAACATAAACTTCCAACAGTAAATGATCTCTTCGGCTATGCATTTCATTTTTAACGATAAACAATAACTAAACACACAAATAAAAAATTAGTTAACATTTATTTAACAACTTATAAGATTAATTCAAATTAATATTTGCAAAGAAATTATTAGTTCATATTTTTTTTTCATCAAATAAATCCTTGCACAAAATTAATCATTCCATAATTAACATTTATGAAGCACGTTCGATGTTTCGGTCCACATTCCAAATTCAAACCAATTATGAGCTGTCAATCAATTATTCTGTCACCGTGGCTGCTCTGTGATCGCCGGGAAATCGTTACCTAGCAACGCACGATCGTTCCAAATTCGAACCAGCCCCGTGTTCCCTGATTCCGAGTTGCGTTTGTATTTTTGTAGGGACGTGACGTTTCCACAAATCGATTTTCACCGATTATATATGATGTGAAGGAAAGGTAATCGCATTGACCTTTTCTCGTGATAGCAAGCAATGACATAAACATCTACGGAAAACCGTTTTGTTTTCAGTGTCTATTTTATTTTATTGACAACTCTCTTATGTTAAACGTTTTAGCGAACTCCACAGCAATTCAATAATCCTTTCTGGAGACTAGACGGCGCATCATATATCAATGTAGTAACTAGCTATACTATTGGCAAGCTTCTATATTTTTTAAAATATTACATTCTATTTAATTCTTTCAATGTCTAAAATATAACAACTTTAGGCGTAAACGAGTCAACACATTGCTTATAAAAAAAAACTAAATTCATATCTTTTTAAAAAGTTTGCATTTTGTAAAGTATATCTTTTAAGGAGGTCGATAGCGCAGTTGTTAGCGCGCTCAGTCTACGATACGGTGTCCTAAGATAAGTGACCAAAACTTTATTATCTCGGCTCATTCATGCTATAGAAGGCATTATAGAAGCCTTTGGTCCCAGCTGCATCAGCAGTCTGTCAGTAAATTATGTCAATTCTTACCAATCCGAACTGGGCCCGCGTGATAAGTCAAGGTCCATTTTCCCTATTCGATTTGATTCGATTCTATCCATAGGAAAGACTTAAGCCCCAGCAATGGTAATATAATAATAATAATAATAGTTTATTTCCTTAAATTGCATACATATAACAGTAATGTGGTCAGAATCACCCAGGAAGTGCCTAAAAAGTGCTTGTGTCGGGTGGTTCTGCTCCTCCTTAGGAACATAATAACAAAATAAGGTTTGCTTAGGTTGCTAGATTATTAAACTATTTTATAAAGGTATATTAAAAAATACTAAAAGTGAGAAGTTATATAAAACAATAAAGTGTCTAAAAAATCTCTCAATCTATACCAATCTAGCCCTACGATATCATATATCTTGGGATCGGACAACCACTAGATCTGTAAGTGTGTGTGTGTGTGTGTGTGTGTGTGTACGCTCGATTGCGTATGCGTGTGTATGTATGTGTGCTATTACAAACGTCCGGAGCTTTTTCTAATTTATGTTCGTTTTTGCTGTAAATGCGTATTGCGATACATATATTTTATGCTATGGTAACATCAATAGGTTGGTGGGCCATGATGATAAGTTGTTACTACTAAATTAGTACTTAATACTGTTATAAACCTAGCTAAAATGTGCTTCAAAAATCCACTAGGGCCCAGGCACTATGAGACTTCGTCACTCCTGTTAGGTCCTGGGTAGCTTACTAGTTACAGCAGTCGGATTGCCTAAAGTCGTGGGTTCAAGTCCAATTTCAAAGTAACTTGGGCTGATTGGAATAAATGTGACAGTAAAACCCTTAATCGATTAAAAAAATCGGTCCGAAATATTGACGCACTTTTTTTATTTTACATTTACTCTTATTTGGCACTCTCTCGCATAAAGATATAGTAAACCATCTGCTGCGCCGCCGAAGCAGAGTATAAGAGTAGGTGCTCTTCATACATACAAACCGAAAATGGTTTGTATGTGAGCGCGCCCGTGCGTATTCGTAATCGCACGCACACACTTAACCAACTTTTAGTATGAAGATCAAACATTAAAACATAACAGCTGTTTTTTTTTATTATTATGAGGCTATCATATATTTCCTTTTTAATATATGAATTAATCCAACGACATTATTTATCGGATTATTAGTAAAAACAATAAAATTCCTTTAATTTGTCAATGGCATGATAAGCAAAATACATATAAAGTGACTTCTACGTATTTTCACACTGTTACTTATGTTACTTCCATGAAATACATAAATCTTCCTAATATTATATTTGGAAACTCATATTTTTATATAACACGGACAATAAATATTTAAAACATATTTGTAAAAAAAATCAATAATATTAACAATGA
The DNA here is from genome assembly GCA_918026875.4 of Diatraea saccharalis. Lineage (NCBI taxonomy): Eukaryota > Metazoa > Arthropoda > Insecta > Lepidoptera > Crambidae > Diatraea > Diatraea saccharalis. Next base: position 1,082,950 of record OU893352.1, on the reverse strand, counting down.
AATACGACTTCAATCGATATTACTATATTGCGTTAAGTATATTTTGTTTTCAATCCAATGAAAATTTCCATGGGAATATTGCATACCAATATTCCCGTGGAATATTGGCATATAACACGCAATATATGCCGCAGACTTTTGAATTAAACACATATTCATTGAAACAGTTTGTACAAAGCACATTATTATTAAAAATAAGATCGGCATTGCCTTATTTTGTTCGTAGTCTGATTATTTCATTAAAACCACGTTTTCATTTTACAAAACACTTAATTGATGATATAACGTAGGTATGAAATTAATTGTAGTCTGGTCTATATATTAAAAAAAATATATATATTAAAAAGTTGTATTAAAGTTTCTAGGATACTTACCATACCGGGAGAAACTATATTTTAGGGATTGATTGACCATGCATTTCTTACGATTGAATAACCTATAAGCGACAGCCCTACATGTTTAGGCTATTATCTCTCGCTCGGGTCTCGAGTGCACCTACTTATATATTTATACTTTGGCCGAAGACAGCACAATGTAGGGCCATAATGAGACGACTATCCTTAATTTCTTGAAAACTGTTTTTAAAACCGATTGCTTAACATTTTATGATAACTATTATTGGCTGTAAATAAAAGAAGCTGCCTCTCTTTTTGGCCAAATGTGGATTGGTGTTTTTAACGACTACAGATGCAGCTGGAGCTAATAACTTTACAGTGTACCTTTTATAAAAATGCAATGTATCTCTTGCATCTATGACTATATAAATTTAATTACATATAAACCTACTGTAATAAATTATTTCTTCTAAATTATGTACAATAATGAAATAAAAAAAATCCTATTTTTTTTTAAATTTACGTTATTTTCTGTTTGTTATTGTTCTTTGCGTATTTTTTTTAGAAATTAATAACTATTTTCATACTAGCTACACTTTAAGGTTAAGAAAAGTCTACAAAATTTTAGGGTATGCCCGAAAGTACAATATACATTCGAGTTCTAAAAAGTTAGGTTTGTATGCCCTAAGGCATCGTCTCGCTGAAACGAGATCTTGAATTTTCTTATAAATGTCACTAGGGTTCCACGAGATATCATATAATACTATATTAAACTAAGCTTAACCAAATTGTTTCCATATTTTTCTACTTTAGTAGTTCAATTCTTCATGCGCAATAGATGTATAGGTGAACTTAATGCCACATTCGCACCCAGTAAACCTTAGAGTGCTAACCGTAACCCGATGGTAGTAGGGTGCCCAATATGTTGTTTTAAATTTTTATGGTCAATTCAATAGCACAACAGGTTATATAAAGCCTCAATTTTTGCACTTGATTTTAAACCTTAATGCATTGATAGTAGAGTTAAAAATCTATTGAGTATATTTAGCATTATGTGTTGTATGTAGGATTACTATAGGTGTACCTGATTTTGATGGCAAATCGGGAAATTTTAATTTGTAGTAATTGGGGAAAAAGGACAAAGTTGTCTTCATACTTAAGTAGTTTCAAAATAAATTCGTGTCAAAACTCGTTATTGCTAGTTACCGGTAAATACACTTTAAAATCAAAAAAATTAATAATTCAGAGCATTTTCACAAAATAAATTCACAAAAACTTGTATTAACAACAATTTACACTTTGACTTGACAGTTGTCAACAGCAGACAATTTAAATTACCATAATATTGTAAATCGAGATTTCTTATTTTGCTTTTTTTTACTTCAGATTTTTTACTTGAGATTTGTCCTGAGAACTAAGCATTTTTGGACTCTTCTCAGGATTGTGGTCGAATTTTGCAAATCTCAGGATTTTTTAAATTTTAGTAAGACAAATTTAAAGATCTCTTTAATAAAAAAATATACAAACTATAATCTTCCTAATTTTGCGATGTGCAACGAATGAGTGAGATCCCCCGAGATAAATTAATTCAGTATGTTTGAGAGAGAAATCTCCAACTGCAACAAAATCTCAGAATTATTCAACGAAGTCGGACCTTTTCTCCGGACTTTTAATTTTTTCATCTGGTAACCCTATACTCCATTCATTATAGCATTAGACAGAAGTTAAATAAGGTTCTTTTTATGGTATACTTTGTGCTAAAATATCAATAATCATATTACTCTTTATACTGACGGCTAATTTGCTACATATCCACTTAAATACCAACTGCTATACTTGACTGTTCTCATTTAAGCTACCTATTAAACAAATTTATGAGTATTTGACCAACTTAAATCATTTAATAACTATTACAATAAAAAGTGTGCATCTTAAAGAACTTAAAGAAGCAGGGTTGGATAGTTTCGGCACGATTCTCATGTAATTAAATAACTCTACCAAATTTAAAACTTTGCCTCATCCCTTCAAACGTTTCAGCAGTACAGGTTTTTAATTTTGTCAGACTATATTGTATTCATAATTGTTAAAATACTTAATCTGGGATTGTCATCCGTTGTGAATGCTACTACCTTTCTTTTTGTTTTTCCGTAATTAAGTTGTTATTGTTTTATTTTTATTTTGTTATAGTTTTGTTTTTCTTGTTAAGTTTTGTTAAATATCGACGATGCCGGTGCAGGCCCGAGTGGCCTATAACAATTAAGCTTTAATCCCCCATACCTACCTTCAACCTTTGACATTTCAGAAGTTTTTCTAATGTCTTCATCTATAGTCTAACTAATGTCTGAATAAATGTTATCATAACAAATTCATTTTGTTTACCGTTCTTTCCTGGGCATAGATATAACTAAATTCTATTCTAATTATATGCACTTACAATTAGAATTTATCAAAACAACAGATAGATAGTTTTAGTTCCATGTTGGCTTGAGAGTGAAAGATGAATTAAGAAAATGCTGGCCTCATCTCGACCCCGAAGTTTCGAAAAAAAATGGAAAATTGCCCAGCTCTTTCAGACTACCTAACGTTCAAAGTTTCAACAAAACTATAGTATATATTTTTTAAATTCATCTTTGAAAGAAAATGTTTTGCACTGCTTCTTCTATGACCCTCTTTTTTCTAATGTTATAATGAATAGAGTATAGTTGTATGTAACTTATATTGTTCGAGGCCCCGACATTTCGGCACTGTTACAAGTGCCATGATCACGGAGTAACTGAATACTTAGGGATAAATGTTACTGGCAGATATATCAATCTATTTTTCACAACACGGGAGATAGCGGTAAATAAAGAACACCAGTCGAACATAGAGCCTTCTTATTATATAATAGTAACCATTTTATTTGCTTGAAAATATGATATATAAGATTGTCATGATATTATTAAAGATCACCATATTTTTTTTTTAAACTAACAGCATGCAAATCTTCTTAATAGTTATTTAAGATACGAGTGCGGAAAGTAAGGTTTTACGAATTAGGGCCAAATTGAAAACACGAGCGTAGCGAGGGTTTCATTGGCACGCATTCGAAAAACCATTTACGCTCATTTTTCAATGCTCTTTGCGAGGAAATAAAACAAATATATAGGTTAATAAAACTAAATGTATTAAAAGTAAAAATTATTTGTTAAAATTAAACGTGATATTTGAACATGTTTTCGTGTCATACATTTTTATTTGAAAATATTCGTTCTAGGCTCCTTGAAATACTTTTGCCTCTAAAGTTTGCCATATTTTTATCAATTTTTTTTTAATTTCTTTGGTTCTCGGCCAAAAAATAAATAAAAAATACTTTTAAGCACGTGTGCAGTAAAGGATTTCAGTACATTTTTATTTCACACGTGTTTAAAGACTCACTTTCGGTGTTTAAAATGTATTAAAAAAATAGCGCTTTATGAGCAACTGCATTGAAAAATTATTTAACTGTCTTAATTATCAAAATTAAATTATACATAATAGAAATTCTTTATAATGCGAGCACAATCTGAAGAAATTAAATCTGTTCAAGCTGCTTTGGAACTCCTTACCAGAAACTATTAAGAAAGTTCGCACTTTGCGATTCTTCGTCGCAGAAGTCATTCTCTCTTTTATATACATTATTTATTTTTCTCTTTAGGTATATCTATTTAATTCCTGTCGCTATTGCACCTACTCCTCATCATCATCATTATTATTTATCTATGTTTTCTGTATTACCATTGGTTGAAGAGATTGCTGCATAGTAATAAGACCGCCCTTTTATATACTCTCTGGTATCTTTTTCTGTCTATGTGGCCTGTGCTATATTTGTACAATAAAGAATTTTATTATTAATGAAATATTCTATATAAAATTTTATTAATATTAAATGATATATATTGTATTGATTGTATAACATTATCCAAAAATATTCATGATATTATAATAACATTTATCTACTAATAGTCTCGTCAATATATTTTTAAATATAATTATATTGTAATGTTTAATTTGTACGGGAAGCTATTATACAATCTAGGAGCCATTACAATGACACTTTTCTTTATGAGAGCTGTTTTACAAATACTTATACAGATCTGAGGTTTCCGAGGACGAAATTTGTACCTTAATTTTGAATAGTTCTGTATTTAATTTTGAATATATTGTTTTTGATTTTGAAGACAATTCTGAATTATCTATCCCGGTGGCAATTGCTCTCTATTATCGATAGCTAAAAATAGGGAAATCTAAAAGAAAGTACAAGTAATACGAAGACAAATAATATCTTATAAAAAAGTATGAACTAGTACAAAGAGGATATTACCATAGCTACCCATAACACTCTCGAGCAGTTGGATAGAATCCCATCTGCGAGTAATTGGAGCTGGTGAATTTATCATTAAAGCAATATGTATTCCTCTTTCATACTTCTCAATTGACTGTCATGTCAACATGCTCTTTCTTGCAGATATCATCTTTCACACATTCTATCCGTTTATATTCATTGTTTCTTCTATCTTTCTCTCCTTATAGTTCCATCATATAATTCATTAAGTTGAATTAAGAACAACCTCCTTTTTGAAGGCGATTAAAAAGAAATGTGCATTTTGATTCTCGGAACTATATACAATGAACACAATCGTGTGTTTACATATCAGCCCTCTCGCAATGATGTTTTAATATTAGACATATCACACCCGTACATTATTGCGTTTTAAAACGGTGTTAATTTTATTATGGCAGCATCACATTATAATACAAAGGACGCGAATAAATCAAAAACAGTTATCTCCCTATCAGAATCATACAGCATACCTCTTGTTAGAACGAGATTAACAATACTTACTTAGGAAAAAGTGTCTGATGTTAGATTCATGTTAGCTTTTCACATCGTCAATGTGTATTTTTTGCATTGTTTAAACACAGAGGAATGCATTTTTTTTTTCTACAACTCTTCGCAGAAAATTACGAGTGAAAACGACATTAGCCACAACGCTAGCTGAAATATGACTAAAGTGTAACTCAGGCGATTGCCTTGCTTTCTTATTGTCAATGTTGTGTGCGGATAATCTATCTAAACTTTTTAACACATCATTGCCCACGTGAGCCTAAACTACAGTAACAACAAATTTTGCGTTTTTTGAGTTTTTCATATCGTACGAAAGTCCAATTCAAACCCTACAAGCCTTACTAACTTATTCAGTATTTTCTACGATCAGCAATAGTATTTTCTTTTTGTTTCTTTTAAAATCAAGGCGTTGTGTTTGTAAATTTATCTGAAAATACTTTATGATTACTACCTACATTTATTTAGTTAGTTGATCTAATAACAAAACTGTTGAATATGCAGTAACAGCTCACTTTACTGCATTTTAAATGGTTTATCAACTCATTTATCAAAAAACTAGAAGCAGTTACAATTTATTTATTTATTATGTTTTTTGAATTAAAAATTTGTGAATTATTTTAGTTGTTTATAATAAAAAATTGTTAATAAACAGTGATTTGTGAATATATAAAAAAAACTCAATATCATGCGCGTTTTTCTCGGTTTCTTATTCTATTACTGCGGTTTAGGTTTGAAACGAAAGATATGTGTATTATCAACGCACGCATGTTTGTATGTTAAAGTACTCTATGAGTGAATTAAAAAATTTAGCTATCTATATAAGTTGTGGAACTCTGTAATTAACTTAAGTTACCATCGCATCACAATATTATAGAATGTATTTTTAAATAAGTTTCGGAATAAATTAAAAATATAAACCAAGCGTTAATCATTGTTAAAATTATCAAAACAAATGAATATAACTACACTACAGATTGGCACACATCAAAAATTTCACACTCGATTATAACTAGTTGTACATCATTAATATCGATTATGAACGGTCTTAGTCGAGTATTTTAAATACAAACCGTTCCATAATCAAATTCTGTAGCTTCCAAAATGAAGTTGGTGTTCGTGCTCGCCCTCTTCGTAGCGACGGCCTTGGCCGCTCCGTCGTCGTCTTCATCACAATCATTATCATCATTCTTATCATCAGTAAGTATTTTATTATAATAATAAATTAAAGAACATAAATTTAGTTTTTTTTTTTGTAAATTTTAATAATGCAACGCGTACGATGTGGCTTTCCATACATGTAATAATTTTCAAAACCGATCCAGTAGTTTCGAAGCTTATTCGATGCAAACAAACAAACAATCGAATCTTTCCTCTTTATTATATTTTATAGAAACATTATTGACTTAACATTTCTAAAATTTTTACTTGATAATAAAACTGACAACAAAAAAATATTTAGCAATAAATGTAACGAATTTATACATTACGCAAGAGCAAATGTTTTTTTTACAAAAATCTAAACTTTATATCAAGAACTGAACAGGAGAAAATTGAGTATTATTATCAAAAATATCAACTTACTATGGTTTATGATTAAAAAGTTGTCAAAAGTATGGGCCGGTTTAAATTTATAATAAAATCAATTTTAGTTGTAACGTCTTAAAATAAATAAAATAGATAGATAGCTAAACTCTTGCAAATATAAGGATTAACAGTTTACAGAGCGTTTTAGGGTTGAAGTGGGCGCGTCTTATCACTAAAAGCGACAACCTTAATCATAGGAATGTGTAAAGATAGCGGAGGTAGTGTGCCGAGAGTGTATATGAAAATATATACATATTAAAACATAAATCCGACAATAACACTTATATATATATACATACTACAAACAAATTCTCTTCCCTTTGTCTGGTCGTTGAGATCTTTTAAACTACTTACATGTAGTTTTCATATTGATGAATTTATAATGATAAAGGGCGATTTAAGACGAAGGGTTCGGTTGAATATAGGACCTCACTGGTGAAGCCGTTGGTGGAAAGCTGTAAATATTACATATATAACTATAAATACTCGGTTTGAGTAGAAATTGATTCGTCATTAACTGCGATCACGTCAATAAATGTTTAATATTAATAACCAAATTTTAGAAACCAATTAAATTAATACTTAAAATCTTATTAAAATTTGCCCAATTAGAATAGGTCAATTTCTATGAATCAAGTGTAAACCGACATCAAAAATTAAGTTTATTAAACTAATTATTATGTTCTTGCTATTTTTTTATAATCTGCAGTCTTTTCTGTTATAAAAACAGCCTTAAACTCGTCGAGCGCAGCGGTGTTCAATAAAATAAAACCTACTTCAGAAGTTTGAAAGTTTTATTTCAGTGAAGCTCTATGCCGTGACAACGCTGCGTTCACCGTCGAATTTAATTTAATCCTCAACGCAAAAAGAAGGGCGTTATAAATGTTGGTGACCTGCTACGAAAATCTTTTTCGAAATTTACTTTTAAAATTCCCAGTTATAATGTCATAACCCTCTAAATGGCCAAAACCGGTTTATCTGCACTATGTCGGTGTACAATAAAATCATTTTTTTATAATAAAAAAAACCCTTTCGATCTACATTATATATTTTTTATCATATACCTGAATACGGCCTGAATCGGTCTAGGATTTTGATAAAAAAATAACTTCGCCTACGAAATCCGGAAAAACTAATTTCATACTTATGTCATTTTATGCTTACTTGTTAACCATTCAACAGATATTATTATTTAATTTAGAGAAATTATTCTGATTTTTGCGGATGAGGCTGCGGGCGGGAAATAGTAATTTAATATGCTTATTTTTTTTTATTTCAAATTAGCTCGATGATGATGACCAGTCTTCACAGGTGAGTTTTATTTATATTAAATACAACCTCTTTAAATAAGAAATGAATTAAACCTTCTTGTAAGATTAATTCTGAAGTCTCAAACTTAACAAAAGAAAATTATCAAAAGAAGTATTTAATCATCAACTAATTTATTGCTGTAACTAATTTCGATCTCAGTTACTTCTGTTTTGTTTACAATTTTTAATTTATATAATTACAATAATTAATTATAATTTTATATAATTTTTAATTTAATTTATATTTTTAGTATATTTATATATATAATAATGTGAATATATTTTAATTCTAGCAAAGCCAAAGTCAAAGTCGGAGATCATCATCGTCACAATCGGTAATAGTATTATTTTATTAAATAACATAAATAAATATAAAAATATATTGGTCACTGAATATTAAAAATATTTGGCACGCGAAATATAATGTCACATGTATAATTAATGTCACAGTGACAGAATAATTATTTTACATTAATATAAAAAAACATTAATATAAATATATAAAAAAAAAACAAAAAATATTATTATATTATTCAATTCACAAATGAAGTAGCTTTTAGCAAAAAAAATATTATGGAAGAATAGATCAACGAAGGTTCCTGGACATCCAAAAAGTTTATTTTCTACACAGACCCGACTGGTAATGGAACCCTACCTTAAGGAATACCTTAAAACCGGTGTTCGATTCACGCGGTACACATACACATAATGTACCTGTGACTTAATCAAAATAATTTATTACTGATTCAAAAATTTTTGAATCGAATGAAAATTTTTATTATAGAGCTTTGCTAAGTTGTTTTCTAAAATAATTAAATAGAACTTTTCTACTTTCTTTGTAATTCTTCGTAATTATTAGTATCATAAACTAAATTTTCTTTATTAATATCACTAACGCTTTTAATTATGTAGGTAATTAAATTATGTCTACAGTTTAGAGCATTGTCTTAGTCATAATAAATGTGATACTCTCTGGCAGTAACCAACCAACACGCTCAACAGATAAAATAACTATATAAATAAAATGTATTTTTTATTGTACATTAATTTATGTATAATAATAAAAATTGTATCTTGTGGTTTCCAGTGGAAATAACATGTTGTTATTGTTCTGCCACAGAGTATATTTAATAATTAGAACAAAATTTTCATCATATCCAAAGTTTAAATATTTGTAAAAATATTTCTTTCGGCTGTTTGGGTGGATTGCCTGAACATTGATGAGGATATGCTCTATAGTAGCGAAAAAGTATCAGGTACTTGAAATATTTGTCAGTCCTGTTAGGTCCTAGATAGCTCAGTAGTTAGAGAAGTCGCTCGGATTGTGAAAGGTATTGGTTTCGAATCAGGGTGCCAGGGACCAAGCGGATTTTTTAATCATTTTTCATTAAGAATAAGAAACATATTAAAATATAAGATTCAGAAAAAGATATAACCGAACAATATAGAATATAAAATAATTAATTTATTATTTAATCAAATTATATTTTTTTATCACAGAGTCCTTCGGTAAGTTGCTTTTTGAGTAAAATAATTCGATATGGAGTCAAATAAAATTATTTTTAAAGAAAACAGATAATATTAATTTTCCATATCAGAGAATATTAAAGTACATAGAATACAATGTAGGATTCGTTCACAAATTATTTATTCGAAATAAAACATTTATTCACAGAGCCGTTCTTTGGTAAGTTGATTTATAAAGTAAATTAATAGCAGTTTTTTTTATTTCAAATCAAACATTAAAAATATGAGCTTTTGAGTAGGTAACAATAATTTACATGTGTCTTTAGACTTGCATATATTAATACTGTTGAACTTTTAAAATAAAGCTCCTCCACTAGATGGCGACTCTAGCAAAAGTTTATTTTTGCAGGAAACTAATGAATCAAAGACAGTCATTTCCGTTCCTTTTAACTAAAATATTAAAAACTGAAATTTGAAAAGTTCGAAACTTAGATATCAATACAAATACGAAAAAATACAAATAGAATAATAAAAAAAATAATAGTTAATGATATTTATTTATTTGCGAAAATATGGTTACAAGGTAGTTTTACAATTTTAGACCAGCATATTTTATCGTCAAGACGACGTGCAAATATTAAAGTCAATATACAATAAGTTGTCTGATTTTATATGAAAGAAAATGTCAAAAAATTAAATTACATAAAAAATAGCAAATGTCAAATCATAGTCATAAGGTACAATAGGTTCATATTATAATCAAAGCATTCATACAATAATTAGGAATTAGATTTATCTTGCAAGAATTTATTTATTGAATAATAATTTTTATCCATTAAACATTTAAATAAACAGGATTTGATTGTAATAACATTATCAATAGTTTTAATATTATTCGGTTATTTATTATAAATGCATATACTCATACAATATGAGTTCTTCGAATTCACTCGAATATGAGTTGTTTATTGAGTTTTGAAAACTAATTTACTTTTATACATGAAAGAAAACCGGAAAGGTTATCATGGAGAAATCAAGAACGTACCGTAGCGACATCTAGTTTGATTTCGGGAACTAATGTTTTTTTTAAATACTTCTTCATTTTAAAACACTTCCTCCAATCGTGCCATCAAAGGCATTCGACAAAACCCTTCACCGAAGTGCGCTTCGTCATCAAGAGCCTGTTAAAGTCCCCACAACTTTACAGTTTAACGTACTTTCAGAGTACGTAGATAATTCTATATAAGAGAAAATGACAAAATACTTATTCATATTAATTAATTTTTAAATTCTATAATAAAATTTAAACCTTTCACAGAGCTCGGTGAGTGCTTTTTAATTGTTTTCTAAACTTTTATGTAATATAATACTTAATAATAATAATACTTTAATTATTATAAGTGAAGATTATGTCAAAAGATTTATTGTGCATATCAGATAGTATCAAAATACTTAGTCAAATTAATTAATGATTCTTATGTCACATTAAAACATTTATTCACAGAGCCGTTCTTCGGTAAGTTGTTTTTTTTTTAATTATTTATTATCAGTTTTACATGTCCCTTGAAATTCTTTATGGCATCTTTTATATTATGAATTAACTTTTCTATGATATATCACTTACATTTTGGGTAATAATAGTTTAGTTAGTTCTACTTTTATAACCCGTTAGCTTTTATAAGTACTGATCCGATTTCTATCATTTTTAAGAGAACACTTCAAAGAGTAGTATTAAATCTCAGATAAAGAAATCAGTGAACAAAATTAAAAAACATTCATACAAGTACCTACATTGGAACATGGGCCTTATTTTTTAAAATCAATAAAAATATAAAAATCTCTATTGTACCTCAAAAACTGCAATATTTAGCAACTTTAACACCCAGCTGTAAGTGTAAGATCTACAATCTCCTACTGATTATGTACTTATTATATTCGATAAATTTTACATTCATAATGCTATGTTGATATCTATATTAAAATATATTTAAATAAATTAAGTCTTAAGCTCTCAAGGTGAATATTCTATAGTTTTTTTTTTCACATTTTAGCAATCATCTTCTAGCCTTGATGATGAAGACTCATCTCAGGTCAGCATCTTGTTATATATTTTTATAGGTCAACATAATATAAATCGACCTAATGGAAATTTTTTTATCCTATTACTATACAAACGTACAGCATCTCTGTTTCTCGTCGAAACATTTTCCATTTTTATATATGGGTCAAGAATGTTGGACGATGTTCAGTTTCATATTGTATTCAGTAATGAAACTGAACTTTGATGATGTCGATCGAGCCCAATAGGTTGTATATCGATGATACTACATCGATTCATAAGGTTCAATATAGGGCAGAGATGGTTTTGGCCGTTTTAAGATCATTTAGTTTTGGCCAGTATAAGAAATCGAGAGCTGACTGTAGATGAAAAAACAATATGTCATGTGTAATCGCAAGGGTTTATTGATACAGAAAAAAACGTCATATTTAATTAATACATGACGAACTCCCAATAATTTTGCACTTTTAAATTAATAAATTTTAAACTGCGAGTCACGTGACTGTAAATATGTCACTATTTGAAATAACATCGCAGAATGACAACGTTGACAATAGGCACGTAGGTAAATTTTTATAAAATCGATCGTGTAAAAATTCAATTTTGAGAAAAATCACCATAAACTTTTGATTAATCGATAATTTTCATACATTTTGAAGATATTTAACGCAAATAAAACAAAAAATAATAACATAAAAATATTACTTTAAAGAATCAAAGTGAAGCTCGGTGGCGTAGTGGATAAGCGCCGCGGTCCACGATCGTAGTCGTTAAGCAACTTTCGCAAGGGTCGACCACGGGATGGGTGACCAAAAAAAAAGAATTATTATCTCGAGCTACTCCGTGCTTCGGAAGGCACGTTAAGCCGTTGGTCCCGGCTGCATTTGCAGTCGTTAATACCCTCCAATCCACATTGGGCCAGCGTGGAGGGTCATGGCCCATCCTTCTTAACCATCCATAAGGAAGGCCTGAGCCCCTGCAGTGTGGACGCGCTGGTGATTACTTCAAATATGCTAAATTTGTATCAATTTATATCAATCGAATGTTCTTTTGTTTTTCAAAATCACATACCTGTCATATGTCTGTCAGTTTAAATAGTAACTTCACACATCAAACTGCCGTATTTTTGCGTCAAATTAAAATGATTTTAATAGGAATACGATTTTTTATTTAAAATAATTTTTAAAATATTAACAACTTCCAGATGACGTGGAAGTGAATTTTGATATATCGCGGTTGCTAATTGTATTAGTTTTGCAATAACGCAACATTTAAAAAACCTCTTACGGTAGAGTAATAAATATCTATACAACGCCTTGGAGTTCCAAATAGGCATTGGTCAAAACCGTGTGTTCTGCCTTATCCAAATTTGGTATTAATACAAAGATCTTCCACATATAAAATATTTCGTAAACTTTGACGATAAGTTTGACGCACCTATTTTTAATATTTTGTTGCACTTCGGAAAGTTTTTTTTTTTAATTAAATGAGTAATGTGAAATGAAGATATAAAATGTTATTTCATAAACATATTCACCGTTTTCATCGTCAGCCACTTCACTTTTCCCTTTAATAGGCTACAGCTCTTACCTATGAATGGAATCAATTATTGTAAACGAATCCTAATCCACCACTCTGGCCCAATTTGGGCCCATGTGTAAATGTTTGGGCCCAACGGCTTGTGGTTTCCGAAGCACGATTCATTATTGGTTTATCAATTTTTAAATCAAATTATAAACTTCTATTACAGAGTTCAAGCTCATTGGTAAGTTATTATTTGAACATGATATTATTTATATAAAAAAAAAACTTATCAGCCCTTTTCCCCATTGCAGGGGTTCAGGCCTTCCTTAAGGATTGTTAAGGATGATGGGCCATAACCCTCCACGGTGGCATAATGCGGATTGGGTGATATTAAAAACTGCAAATGCAGCCGGGACCAACGGCTTAACATGCTTTCCGAAGGACGGTGTAGCTCGAGATTGTAAATTTTTGGTCACCCATCCAGTGACCGAGCTTGCGAAAGTTGCATTAACAGCAACGATCGGGGGCCGCGCCGCTTATCCATTACGCCACCGAGCTACTATACATACCAAATACCATAATATGACAAAATATTTTATGATGACAAGTTATAATTGAATAGTAAATTTATCTAATCGAAATAAATTCCCTATCACAGAGTCCCTCGGTAAGTTGCTTTATAAAATAATAAATTTTATACAAAGCCAAATTATATTTAAAATACAATCATTATTTTACATACCATAGAATATAAATTTTCTAATATAATATAATAATTTATAATTGATTTAAACTTAATTGCATTAAAACATTTATTCCAGAGCCGTTCTTCGGTAAGTTGCTTGTTAATATTTATAAGTAATTGATAGTAAAATGTAAAAAATGCTATTTATATGTTCTTTCGAGTTCTATTAAATATGATAAATTGACTTTTCTATGGTAAATACCTCTAATTCAATGGACAACACATTTAATTGTGCAATCGGGAACATTTCTGTGAAATATTTTTCCTTTCATGAGGACTAGCCTCATGAGCTTATTAATATCTCCACTGCTAGGATGCAGGTCTTATCTTTGGGTGGAATCAAATATGGGGAACGAGTCATAAGCCATTGTTAGTGTAGCACAGTGATTGGTGGATATGAATGACTGTACATACAGCCAGGCCCAACGGTTTCACGTGTCATCCGAAGCACAGCTATTCAACATAGAAAGAGAAAACTGGCATAATCCTAAATCATAATAATTGAATTATAACTTCTTTCACAGAGCTCTTCGGTAAGTTGCTTTTTAGATAGTTAAATCATAATTAGCTCATGCCTTGACTACGGATGTAATCAAATAACCAAACATGTGGTTCTATTGAGAATTGGTGGATGTAAACCGCTTCAAATACTACTATGTTATCTGAAGCGTGAAGGCTATTCTATAATACCAGAGAATGTCAAAATAATTAGTCATAATAGTTTAATTATTGGGTCATTAATTAATCTTATTAAAATATCAACCATAGAGCCGTTCTTCAGTAAGTTGCTTTCAAACAATTAAAATACATTTTTTATTTATTTATATATACTTTGGGAGATAATATAACGTTTTTTGTTATAAATGACACTAAAATTTATATATAAATTTTACTCTTACAATGTATTTGCTTTTTGAAATAAAAAAGACTGTCAATTTTCTCAAATAGTTGCGCTTGTATTGAACATATTGCTTATACATATAATTGCCTAAATAAATATATGCAATAAAAGAAGTTACATTTTGTTTTTTTTTTTACATTTTAGCAATCATCTTCTAGTCTTGATGATGACGACTCATCCCAGGTTAGCTTCTTATATTATATATATTTTTAAGGGTTAAGATTATAATATGAAATCGACCAAATGGGTAAAAATATAATCCTATTACTATACGAACGTCCAACATCTCTGTTTTACGTCCAACCCAACGACATTTTTATGTATGATTCACGAATGTTGGACGATGTTCCAACATATTGTATTCAGTAATTAAATAATTAGGTTAACGCACATATTTCTGTATTTGTGGCTTTATAAACCATACAGTACCTAAACATGACATTAGTTGTTTAAATCCTAAATGAAGTAGCTTTCAGCACTTATACGTGCATTATGAAAATCTGAAACAGTGAAGGTATCATGATTACACCTAGGCTCAGGTCAATATAGAAAACTTAATTCTTAAAATTTCTTTGATAATTTCCTTTTAAAATAGTTAAAAGTCTTTTTGTTCTTTGGAATTCCAAATTTTGATTTTTGGCTAATCTAAGTAACGTTATGTTCAGATTGGTAATTTTGAAACTGTTAGTTTTTGGAAATAAATAAGCGCATGATTTTGGCCCAAAATTCTATAGTAAATCAATTTTTGTGTCTCTTCTACCAAATTGACGCAATCGGTTGTGAAATTGGGGACGCTTGCAAATTTTATTAATTTTCCCACTTCTCCTTAAGGAAAAAGGCAAAATATTGAGTTATAATGAGAATCTTGATTTATAAATTTTTAACCTTATAACTTTAATTACAGAGCCCTTCGGTAAGCTTTTTTTTATAAAATTACTTTTACTTTAATTCAAATTTAAATACTTTTCTTCACATATATTTGTCATTAATAAGAATAATTATTTATTTTACATTTATTGCAAATTATTTAAAAAAAAAAATATTCTTCATTATTAAAAATACATAAATCGAATTGAAATATCTATTACAGAGCCGCTCTTTAATAGATCTTATTTTTTCTGAAAAAATAGATGATCTATTTTTTTTTGCCTAAAAATACTAACACTTATGCAAATAAATCAGCACATATGAAAATCTTTTTGAAATAATTTGATGAAATAGATAAAATTAAAGATAGATAAAAATGAAAAAGCAGTCTTCTTAGGTTCTTTGGAATCCTATAAAATATTTTTATATGATAAATACCTTGCCATAGGGAACATCACAAACATTTTTAATTTAGTAATAATAATTTAGTCGTGTCGCACAGATTGGTGCATATGCAACCTGTTAGCTTTATGAAATATATTAACATGAAAATAGTTGTTCCCCATGGACATGGACATGTACAGCACAATCAAAATACTGCAGTAATTTCATCATAAACTCTCTACTAATGTACTTTCTGCTGGAGTTAGGCCTACCTTTTACATGGCGTCAAATAAGAAGAACACGTCATACCCTAATAAAAATCGCGGATTGGAGGTGAAACGACTGTAAATTCAGTCAGAGCCAAATGCTTAAAATGCCTTTCAAAGCATAACAGCTATAAAACACATTCTAAATTTAATATACGGCCCTCTGTAATTTTGAGTTTGACACCCCTGATCTACAGGATTAACCTCAGCATCAAGGACATTAGTAGACTGGTTATGATGACGAGTACCTGTAGGATTTTGCTATTTTTTTTTTTTTTGATTAATCAAATTAAAAAATCTTTCACAGAGTTCTTCGGTAAGTTGCTTTTTGAAATAATTAAGCAGTAGTCAGGTCCGCACTAGGATCGGAATCGAATAATCACATATACGAGTCATATAAGGATTGGCGGCGTACGGTAAACGGATTTACATGCTTTCCGAAGCACGCAAACTATTTTGCAATCCTATAGAATATTAAACATACTTCATAACATTTAATTATTGATTCATAAAAATATAATTGCATTAAAACATTTATTACAGAGCCGTTCTTCGGTAAGTTACTTTGTAAATGTCCATTCACAATTCATTTATTAATTCATATGTCTTTATCGAATTAAATGTTCTATAATAGAGCCCTTCTGTACGTTTTTTTAAAATAAGTAATTTTATATTAATTAAAATAATATCAGTACGAAACATTTGCCAAATAATTATTTTATTGGATAGAAAATGTCAAACTGCTTAGCCACAATCATTTATTATTGATTATAAAATCTTTAAACGAATTAATAAAACATCTATTCACAGAGCCGCTCTTCGGTAAGTTTCTTTTTAAAATAATTTAATATCAGATAAGATTTTTTTTCATTGAATGCGTAAAAATAATAGTTAACAGAAGAAAATCACAAAATGCTTACTTAAAATAGGTTATATTTGATACGTAAATTATTTAACCGTTAAAACATCTACGAGAACTAGGCACGGCTATTCAACATAAAAGGAAATGACATAATACGAACTCATAATAATTAAATTTAAAACTTCATTCACAGAGCTCTTCGGTAAGTTGCGATTTAAAGTAATTGAATAGTAGTGCTTATCTATGAATACAATCAAATAACCCACCACGCGGTCCCATTGCAGTTTCATGGATATAAACGAACGCAAATGGAGACGGGGTGTACGGCTTAAAGTGCAATCCGATACATGAATGCTATTCTACGATACCAGAGAATTTGAAAATGCTCAGTTATAAAAAACTATCAGAAGACCTCTGTAGAGGAATGGTTCACGCTGAAAGGGATGTGATACCTTCGATGTCTCAGATATTTCTTAATACGAAGTTTTATCTTCTCATCTTGGAATGCGAGCAATGTGCGTGACATCGTCCAATATTTATTACTATGTAAATAGCAAAATATTAAATCAAATTAAAACATCTATTACAGAGCCGTTCTTCGGTAAGTTTTATTATTCAAATAATTTACAACAGTTTTCTAATGTTCTTTGGAATCTTATTGAATAATGTTTAAGAAGTCCACTTTGTCCCTGGCACTGAGATGGGATTCAAACCGGGTTCATGCTCTAAATAAATAAATAAAGAATATTTTTTCAAATGAACCAAATATAATTAAGAATATTTTAGTATAGCATTCTGAATGCAAAATAAATATTAAGGATTTAACGCAACTTCCAAAGCTGTAAGCTACCCAACACGTCATAAAATAAGAAAATAGTTTTTCATCATAATTCATAATGTTTTAATCGAAATAAAACCTATTTCACAGAGCCCTTCGGTAGGTTATTTTATATAATAATTCATTTTATATAAATCAAGTATGCATATTTTATTAAAAATACCAGAGAATGACAACCTTTTTAGCAATAATTTTTATTAGTGATTTTTTTTTATTGAATTAATTTATTTTTATTTTATTTATGTATCCACAGAGCCGCTCTTCAGTAAGTTTATTGTTAAAATACATAGTTAAATAACAGTTTATTATCGTCAAATAACTTTGCTATAGTTAATGTTGTCACTTACATTTTTACGTACGAAAATAATTATGTCGTGTCAAGAGAATGACAAACATTGCCACTGTTTTTTAAAATAAATTAGCATTGTTTTGACCAAAATCCGATTTCAAAACACTTCTTCCTTACTGGCCATAAGGAAAGCAAAATCAGTTCTGCAATCAGGAACATTTCAAGCAAAATCCTTTCTCATAGAAATAGTTATTACCATCAGCTTATACTTACTGTCCCCACTATCGATGCAGGCCTTACCTTCTCTTCATATATAATCAAACATTGAAAAGAGGCCATAGCTCAGCCCAAGGACCCAGTGCAGATTGATGTTAATGATTGTAAATGCAGCCAGGTACAATAGCTTAACACTAGAAACGCCGAAGATTAAGACCTCCTTTGAACCGAAGCCGTGCTATTTTTATCCCATTGTACTTATTATAATTGTCATTGGTTTATGACATGAGAGTTATTATAAAAAAAAAAATCGTAAAATATTCAGAACACACATAAAAGTAACAATTTAACAACTTTTTTAGTGTTGCAGTCTACCCGCAGCGGGCGACTCGTACACATCGAACTTGAATGCGTTTTTGACTGCGCTTTCGATCTTATGCTTTATTTACGATCAAAGTCGTGTTGCTCTTGATATAAAAAAGAAAGAAATAGACATTAAACATATTATTATATAATTATATTAAATATATAACTATATATAACTATATTTAATATAATGTAAATGCCGCGCAGTATGATTTCACGGTGGCATAAACAATAAAGTTAGTTACCTTGTTGTATTTATGTCTGAGTATCTTTTGGTTCGACAAATGAAAATTGAAGTGTTCCAAAGATTCGCCATCTGAGTCGTCTTCTGAAATATAATTGAAAAAAGACACGATTTCGTGCGGTTTCATTATTTTATCACGTTGACCTAATAATATTTTTGTATGATAAAATATTTTTTCTATAGTAAATATAGTAAGATTATATAATATAATAAGATTTTTGGGTAATAAGAGTTGTGTTGTATCTACAAATTGGTACTTTTACAACCTCTTGAATTTTTGAAATTCTGATGTTGGTACCGCTGTATAAATTGAAATAAAAAAGTGAATTTGATTTAGGTTTGTTTTCACCTGTATTTCATAGTCATAAGTATAAATTTCTTTGTTTCACAAAGAAATTTATACTTATGATATACATCCTAAATTTAAACTCGCTTTAAGAGGAATAACCTAAATCACGCCCAGTTATGCTAAGGAATGCTACCATAGATTTATTAATTCTTAAATCGAATTAACCATTTTAAACAGAGCCGTTCTTCGGTAAGTTACTTTTTAAAATAAATTAAATAGGTAGTATACAATATTTTTTATAAATAAAATAACCTTTTTATAATGAATGTCAGTTCCTTTGGGCAGAGAAAATTAAGCAAATTTTTCATATTTAGAGTACTATTTCATGTACTCTAAATATGAAAAATTTGCAAATTTTCAAAGAGTCCAGCAAATCTGCGATATGCTTGTGTATTCGCTTTCCCTTATTTCAAAGTTAGTTTTCTTTTCCATATAGTGTAATTTAGGACGAACGTGACTTTCATGACATATGTTAGCTTTTTGAAATAAATACAGCTGGACAGCACAACCAGTTTTGCAATCGGGACCATTTCAGCGAAATCTTATTCATCGCTCATTATCATTACCCTATTGATGGGGCATCAACTGGCGTGCCAGCCTTCTCCATAGGTGGCAAACGGCATGGCCTGTTTAGTCATAAATAAAACCGACTTCAAACAAGCGAAAAAAGCGAAAAAAAATTTTTTTCGTTCATATATCAAAAAACTTTTTTGACAAAACGTAAGTTTAAAAAAATACACAATTTTGGCTTTTTTTGCGAAAATAATGATCTTCTAGTTATTTTGATATAAAAATAAAACTATTAATCCTATTACAAAATTTTCTTTTATGTGACCATTCCAGAAGTATTGACTTTCAAATAAAAGACAAATGTAACATTAGTCTACAAATCGCTTCGCTCAAACATACTTATAAAAACCGTACATACCCACAGTCGAACTGAGAACCTTCCGTTTTTTATGTTAAGGCAATAATATAAGTATATGTAATAAAGAAGTTGTCATTTTCTTATTTTTACATTTTAGCAATCATCTAGCTTTGACGATGACCAGTCATCCCAACAGGTCAGCTTCTTATATTATATTTTTAAAATTCAATACATCAAATGGACGAAACGGAATAAAATTATAACCCCGGTATTATACGAACGTCCAATATTTCTGTTGTTCGTCCAACCGTCCTCCTACTAAGTTTAAAGTAGGTAGATAAGTAGTTTAAATATTTGAAGATCTTGATGATATTTTAATTGATTATTAAACGATGAGACAAATGGCATCATAAACGTTACATTTTGAACGTAAGATGATTATTGACAATTTTCCCCCCCTACTCTTTTTAAATGTGTAAGCATCGGCTGACCCCTACTTAATGATTTTATCGCTTGAGAATCTAAAGGAAGAAATGATTGAAAAAATGAATCACCCTTATTAGACAAAATCTTCTCAAGTATCTAATATCTGAGATACAGGCCCTCTTTTATTGGATGATTACATTGCAATATCTAAGCTGTAATAGTCGTATAGAATGTTATTTTACGCAATCTATGGGTTTAATAACGTCACAGATTATTTTTATTTTTGCTAAAGTGTACACCTATCTAATTCATCCAAAAAGGATAGTTTTCGTTTCAGTATAGGTATATTATTTGTTTACGAAATATAAATAAATGTTTTTAGGATCAACGAAGGAGATTACAGAGCCTTACTGTAAAGGTACCATCTTATATTTTTAATAAAAAATATCTCCGTACATTTATCAACAGATATACATTTATATCATTTATTGGTAACCTCGCAAATATACCTAAAGATATCGAATTATCAAAATAATTTTCCTCATGTGTTTTGAAAATGGAGGCAATTTAAATTTATGAAATTGTTTATCTAAACTCCTTGTATTGAAAATATCTATAATGTAAGAAAACTCTACATATATAATAAATTCTCTATTAAGGTCATACAAGACCAAGACGATCACGACCACGTAAGTAAATACTAATATATTTGGACGTACAATATAACATAAGTTAGGATAATGATAATACTTCATATGCGCCCTTAATAATGAAGTAGTATCGTTACAGTTTTAATTACACCTATTCATTATTCACAACGAAAACAATAAATGCTACACAATATTTCATCATAATTCAATTTTCCCGCCCGTGAATTATAAATAAATAAATTGAAATAAAATCGCCATATCGAATTATTAATAAATAAATTGAAATAAAATCGTATAAATATCGGAAGCATCTTTGTTCTGATAAAACATTTATTGTAAAGAATAAATACATTTATTTGGTAGGAATTTGACTAAATACTATTAACAGAATGATTATAAACACATAACATTTTAATTTAGACAATAAGAAAAAATGGGTTGATTACAAAAAACAAACAAGTAATCATTTATCTGTCTGGAAACGAAAAACTCTATAATATTAAAGTAGCTCTTCCGATCGAGTGTAATATTTCAATAATCAATTTCTAGCACGGAGATCAGAGAAGAGAACGCCAAAGAGAGGTAATTTAAGTGAATTGTTATTAATAAAATATAAATTATTTATTGAAAAACCAAACCAACCAAATAACATGAAACATTTTCCAATTTTCCTGTTAAGACAACACAGATACAAAAAATAGGCCAATCGATTAGAAAAATATGGACGGAGCATAACGTATACCTGCAAACTTCTATGTATACTGCTGGATATGATGTGAGATGCTAAAAAAATACTCCTTCCTACCTACTTAAATATCAAGCTATAAGAGCGGTTGATACGCCGCGATATTATCAATAATGTATGCACAAAATGTCAAGACTCAAAACAACGTAATCTGCTAACACAAAAAAGTTCAACATGCTTTGATCTGAAAGATAGTATTTGTGAAAAAGTATACAGATGGCCGCTCCAATAGTTTTCTAGAAGTAGAAAGAACGCGTACATAATTATCATACATAGAGATGATGACAGATAGAACCAAAAAATCTTGTTTTGCAACCCGGCAAATGAAAACGAAGTATAAATTGATCTATAATTAGATAATGAGTCTGACGATGTAAAAACGGCTGAGTAGACGTAAATCACCGTTAGCAAAGCATAATGAAAAGAATACATAAAGGCATATGCAATAGAACCTTTTATGCAAAGGTTTAGGTGGGGTCTTCCCTTATCAACAATAGCACTTTTTGCATGACTGTACGAACCGGTGTATTTTTCAAAGGGCATACATGACTTATCAAAAACGTGCCTGAAAAACCCTTGACTTGACACAAATCATTTTTTATTTAAAGTTTAAAGTTGCTAGTGATTATCAACTAGTAATAAAAACCCAGCCCCATAGGTCTTTATTAAGCTTAATATCAAACAGCTGACTTATTTGACAATATTCATTTATTTTAGTATTCCTCTAACAGCATAGAACATATAACAAAACTAATCGAAACTTAGCAACTCACTCCACAAACTACCACACTTAGATGCATCGAATTAAGTAAAGCACAAGATACAATCTAAAAGGCACTATCTGCATGCAAATACAGTCATTGATTTTGTTATCTCGAACGTTTCTGTGCTTATAAAAGCAGGTAAAGCCTTTGGTCCCGACTGAATTAGCTTTAACAATCCCACATTAGACTTCTATGTTTCTGCTCTTTCTGTTACTGTTCCTATGGACAGATCAAGTTTGTATTTTATGAGCGATATCCTTATTCGTGATTCTAAATTGGTCAATTGAAAATAACACTCAGTTTTTCGGTAATCACCTCAACTACTTACCTAGTTGAGATTTCTCTACAATGATTATTCCTATTCCGTATTAAAGGACTTCCTAATAATAACTTAAATGAATTTTTAGATTCCAGGCTGAAGTGATATAAAAAGGAATGTTTTCGAAGTTTGTTTATATATCAAGTTCTCTTCGAACCATACTTGTAATGTTCACAAAATAACTGAAACAACCAGTCTGAAATAAACATGTATTTGAAATATGCTGTCAAAATTTTCTTTCTGGTGGTACAAGTCCGGAACAAGGACGTACGTCATCCTTTGCGATTATATGCTAGTCTTTCCCCTTCATCGATTCATGTCTTTGTCACAGTGCAAAAATGTGAGGTTTGGTGCAACTAAATGGTGAACGATATGACTAAAACCTTTATCACTTTTCACAAAAACATGTGTGAGATTTATTGCAGGTTGTCTTTTCCAACGGAGCTAAAAACTCTGTTATCTGAGATTTGAAAGAATAACTCGCTGACATATTATTATTATTATTATGATAGAGATTATTTTATATAATATACCTAAAATAATCTCTATCGTAGACCACATATTTGGCCCGTTTGCCGTCGCAAATAATAAGATTTGAAAGTATAACTCGCTAATATAATATTATTATTATTACGAAAGAGATTATTTTATATAATATACATAAAAAAAATATCTATCGTAGACCACATATTTAGCCGATGGCAAAGAATAATACGATTGTATGCAACATTACTTACGTACTCTATCATAAAGATATCAGAAATAAAATACTTACACTTGATTTTTTATTCTTTTCTAGTTTAGAGTAAATGACGACAGGAATTACAGAGATGACAACGACGACGATGATGAAGACGTGAGTAATTAAAAAAAAGTAATTAACAAGAACATCATAAATATTACAGAACATCGCTAGATTCTATTGTACTATGACAATATGTAGCAAAGAAATCTATTCAAAGCTCTAAGACAATATAGTTAAATTCATAAAATACATTGACCCTTCTGGAAATGACACCTGTGACTTAAAGACTTAAAATACATGAAAAAAAAACTTAGGAAATTGAAATAAGAAAGCTCACAAACACTTTTAAATATAAGAAATATATGCAACTAAATATAAACCTAGAAATGTTCCTTTCAAACAGAGTTTCAACCGTGAGTCCGTGAGTCAAGACCGAGATAGACGCGATAGATCCCGTCAAGACCAATATTTCAGAGGTGGCAAAGGGGATAGGGATGATGACTGTAATGTATGCAGGGACGGAAATGTGAGTGCACGCTTAGTTGTGACCGATTTATTACCTTAAAACATTATAAAAATACATTCACAATTACCTACAATCTCCTTTTTAGAAACAAAAGCAAATAAGACCTATTTTAGCATGCATATTTATATCGCCTGTATATTTATTAATATATCTCATTATTGTTACGGTTCTATTAACTTTATTTACCAAAAAAACAAAAAAAAACTATGACAAAAATGAATTGCATGACAGGTTTAGTTTTAAACTCCAGTAGTCTGGGTCTGTGGAAACTTAAAATAGGAAGACCCTGTAACTTTAAACCCACAACCTTCCAGTGACCAAAAATAATATAATAATATAATTTTGCTAATGTACGGAGGGCCATATTGCCTAAATACCTTCCTTGATTTCAACAGAATGGGAATTCCTTTCAAAGAGCCCAGATTATCGCAGGAACTTGTAACCGACAGCCTCAACTATAATTAGGAGAACCTGGGAGCTTATAATCAAATTTTAAAACACATCGTGAACTCTTTCAATTTCACTTTTGAAAAATACTTAACGTGTGATAGTGATTGGGATACCATTTTTTTTTTTAATATATATTGAACGGACGGTATTGTTATTTTAACGATGTTGGGTAATATCTAAAACACTCACCGAGTCAAACACTCGGTTTGCAAGCTATTGAGAAATATCACACGAAAGAGTTGTTGAAAGCTAACCGCAATCTTTCGTCAGATATATCTAAGTTTTTATCACGTTTTTTAATAATTCAAATCATTATTTTTTCCAAAAGCAATTATGACTTTAAAATTTTCATAATTCCATAAATCGTTATTACAATAATATCTTTGAAAGGGTTTGATTTAGATATTGAAGTTCCACGATTAACCCAATGGTTTCGTGTTTGGAGACTGTATGCCCGTCTAGATATAAATTCATTGAGTCTGCACCTCTGAGGTTCATTTCCGGATAGGGTGTATAAAATAAATGAACTTTTCTGTATTGTATTGGGCCTGGGTGTTACGGTACTTTTATTGCTTAATATTCACATACCACAAAGGCATTAGCTACTTAAGATCTGAGCATTGTATGTACAACACAAAAATTAAATAAGAAATAAACCTATACAAACCCCCGTTCTGCTTCAATAGAAGCTTAATGAATTATTTTTCACTTCTCTAAGCTATCTGAAATCGGTTTGATTAAAACAAATATGTTGTTTAATTACTGATTAATGTATATTTTGAAAACTACTAAAAATGTGCGAAATACCGTTAACAAAATAAAATTAGAAACATTTAGTGTGGTTTTGAGAGTGGTGCCTACACCAGAATTTGCACTACCATCAAGAATGTCCAGTTGTTTGGATATTATTTTATCTGGGCATCTTTTTCAATTTCGGTCTCTGTCCTCTAACATAAATGTTCCATTTAGACACTTATAAGATAAGATTTATGTTATAAGAATTTTGATCTTCAGGTCGGCAGTCGAGTACGTAGCAACAGGAACCGCCAAGAGAGATCAAGAGCCCGCAACAATCTCGACAACCTCGTAGATGATGATGACCAGGTACGAAACTTTCATTTTATCTTCATTTTTTTTAACGACATCAACAATATTATTAGGATAAGAAATATCCTTTTGAATCATTTAACATTATTTTTGACTTAAGACCTATCTGCACTGCTCTTAAATCAAATCTTCATTAGACTACACGCGTAATGGTGATTTTTGTCATCATGACTTATTGTTTTTGTCACCGTGTTCGTGTAAAAAGTTACCCAATTGTCACTTGTTTAAGTGTTCGCGCTACCGTAAGCATTCTCACGTATGATGACAAGTAACAAAATGTCACAGTCACAAAAAGTCACTAGTGCGCTCGTAGCATGCGTGGTAAGAGTGAGCACGTTGTGTTCTAAATGTCTAGAAATTTTCTGGAACAAGAAAACTTGAGACAAGTAGTAAACTATTATGGATACTCGTCATTTATCTCTCCGTATTTAATAAGTCTTTTTAATCGGTTTTTTTCTGTATCTTATATTTACTATGTTGGCGCAAATATAAAAATTGCTGTATTTTTAACGAAAAGCGCTTGAAAAATCCATTTTTGCAATCCGTAAAAATATTTCTTTCGGCTGTTTGGGGGATTGCCTGAACATTGATGAAAATACGCTTTGTAGTAGCGAAAAAATAACAAGTGCTTGAAAAAATCGTCAGTCCTGTTAGGTCTTGGATAGCTTATTGGTTAGAGCATTCGCCCGGATTGCGAAAGGTCGTGGGTTTGAGTCCCATCTCAGAGTGCCAGGGACAAAAGGGTGTTTTTTTTTTCAATATGGCATTGTGAATGCAAAATTTATCAAATATAATTAAAATTAATAAGTATTTAATTGATCATGATAAAAATTTAATTATTGTTTTGTTTTATCATTTCAGAACGCACAATTGGACTTCTTAGCGAAACAATTAGATTTCCTTTCTGCGGTTGGTATTACTATTTTTGTTGATAATGTTAATTTTAATACTTATAATACCGGGTATTAGACGCGATTGTCACGACGAGACTTTAGCAGCAAGTTTACGCCTCTGCATCCGTAGATGAATCTTCTTCCACCCTCAGATTTTACATCCAACACCGTCACAAACTACACTGATGGTGTCCCTATTCCGCACATGTGCAGATTTACCGATTGCAAAAAAAAGGTTGTGCTTTGGCAAATACTGGATTCCACGCTTGTGATAATATGTATATATCCGTCTTCCCGATTGAAGTTATGAGGGTGTTTCTTAATTTCAATCGCTTCACGCACTACTTTAAATAAAAGTGGCGATCTGCGGAGAGGACTTGCGTACAACTCGATCCAGTGATTTATGCACCTTACTTGTATTTGTAGTAATCTGTAATAAATTAATTGAAGAACAGAGCATACGACTTCTGTGACCCTGAGGATTTAGAGTAGGAACTACAGTATGTTCAGGAGGTTCCACATAGAGAGGCGTAAACTTGCTGCCCCAGTCTCATCGTGACCACGGCCGGTCCAACCCGGCCGAAACGTCGGCGCAGCATGCCAATTCTGCTAATGTTTTGTAATTTCGCATCTCAATAGAATCTCAACTATTCGCATTTTTTCCTTTAAACTATCTACCTGAAGTCCAATATTATTATGTATCTTTAATCATCGATGTGCGAAGAAGACATTGCACTAATAATATTGGACTTTAGGTAGATAGTACAATGGTAAAATGCAAGTCGTTGAGATTCTATCGAGATGCTATTATTACGTAAACATTAGCAGAATTAGCCTACAGGTCAGCTGTAAAGTCGCGTCTAATACCCGGTATTATAAGTATTTGATAATGCAGCGCGATAGTTTAAAAGTGAATAATATTTATTTTAACTAAGAGTATTTGGCATTGTTATAAATTCGTTCATTAAGTACTTCCACACATGTTTTAGCTTGTTATTGTGGTGATTATGTGATGTTTTGTGATAAATAATTAATATGACTTACTGAAGTGAGAAAGCTATATTTCGAAGCGCATCAAATCCTGGCCAATCAGTATGACTCAAGTGCAAGACAAAAACCTGCTAATAGTATTTTAAATCTTTATTTATTGAAAAAAGACTAATTACAACATTTTAATTATTGCGATCACATGCCTCATATGAAAAAAACAAATTTTGTTAATAGAACACACAACCTCTTTTTTTGAAGTCAGTAGAATACCACATCCTTTTCATATTCACGGATTCGATTCGCAGACAAGAAAACAAGTTTTTCTTTCGTACACACGGCTGTACGTCAAGTCACCACAATATGTTAATTTTCTGCAATAGATTTTGACCTCTGTCCTGAACATATTAAGTTTTATAATCGAGTGGAATAATTTCACAGTTATGTATAGTCTGACGTGCTTTTGACTATATTTCATAATAACATACAAGATTAGCCATTTTGACTTGGAACTACAATGATTTGTGAGTTACGTTATCGTCCCCCTATTAATTAAAAAAAAATGCTTACAGCAATTACAAAAATTGTTTATTTTCACTTTATAGCGATTCCAAGGAAGAGGAGTGAGTAAATCTTAGTCAACTAATAATATATTTTATAACATCCATTTTTATTTTATAAAAGGAGGACATGTACTAACAACAATAAATAAGAATAGAAACTTACTTCTTACCTTATATATTGTTACCTACCTTCAACGTAAACAAAGGTTTCACCTTTTTTGACAAATGTATTGCAAAAATGTATGTAAGTAGCATATTAATTTATGAAAAAAAGTATATAAGTAACATATTTATTTATCATAAATTACTTAAATATTATAATTAAGAGTGTTTACATCCAACTTCAATGCCATTACTTGGTTCCAAGTTTTTTTATTTTATCACATTTTAAACCATGCTTATTACTTATGCAGTAATATTTCATAAACAAATTTTCATTACAGACACTCAAAGTAGCATACGTAAGTACCTGTTTATTTTTGCCGATTTCAAATAAGTACGGAATTATTTCGTAATTTTAATTTGCTACTCATTTTATTTCTAATTACCTATCAATTAGTAAATCAAATGGAAGGAAGATGTCCTTTTTTGTTTCTTGCCGATTCTTTTCACTAACAATATTAATAAATATCATTAAATATTACGTAACTGATATCAAATATATGAACTGAATTTGATTACTCCGATATAAATGATATATATAGATTCAATGATAATAGATTATTAAAAAGCAATGCGTCTTTTTGTAGGTACCACCGGCTCCATCGAAATCGGTACGTAATATATTACTTTTTCATGATAATGAATAAATAAATGCGTATTAAAAATTCAACAGTGAAATCTTCATCGAAAATCCTTCTAATTTATTCATTGTCTTTCAGCGTCTCGGCGACGTCCATAATCTTGGGGTGAGACGAAAGCTGTTTTTTTTAAATTTAAAATCCAATATAACATGATCGTGTGGTCAATGACGCAGTAGTTTGCTCGTTCTACGATTGCGCACGTTTAGCAACTTTCTTATAAGCCGATTTTCCGATGGGTGACCAAGTAAAACAGAAAAAAAAAATGTTTTACCTTTTCCAATGTTGCGAGAGGCACGATCAGAGTCAGATACGCCTGTAATTTGAAACGTCAAAAAGTTAGTTAGTGAGATCGATTTATAATTGCGAAAGACTAAGCAAAGGTAATTCAGAAAACTACAACAGTCAAAAACATTGATTAAATAAGTACTTAAAAGAAGACAAGAATATCGAATATTATAAACATATTAATTGATAAATAGCTGTGACTATAATTCTAGGTCAAAATGCTAGATTAACTCCGGCTTAGGCTAATTCAACACTTGTATTCTAACACTTATCATGGTATTATTCCAGGCGCTGAACTTTGCTTTCGTAAGTTTGCTTCTGTTATCTACAGTAAATATGGACTGCAGTAATAAGTGCAGTAAGAAGACTATGATGATAAATAATGGTGATTCTTATGAGTAAAAACACAGGTTTTTGTTATATGTGCGGAGAATATTGAACAAAATAAAGTATTACACTAATTTGGAAAATATTACTTCAAAACTTGAAAGTAATAAGGAAAACTTATTTATAGCCTATATCAATCCTGTATGATTTAATATCACGAAGGTAAAAAAAAAATTAAACTAAAGTATTCCACGTATAATTTATTTTAAAGTTCAACAGATTGAAAAGTTCTTGAATAATAAAAGGTTAATTTTAAAAATTCAAGTGAAAGTACTGTCTAGAAATTTGAAAAAATATATAAAATATTTCTTAAGCAGTCCCTAGACTATCTTGCGGCACGACATACATTACGTGCTGTCATGCAAACATGACCGTCTAATTGTAGTGATTGACACGAGTTTACACGTCACTCGCATCAGTCAATACAATTACGAGGTCATGCATGCATAACAGCACGTAACCCATGTCTTGCCACGTGATCGTGTAGAGAGCTCTTTAGAATTCAACATGTAGTCAACAACTTGTCCTATATTGTACTTGTCATTATTTTCTGCAGGTACCACCAACATCAAGTCTCGCCAAAGAGGTAATTTTCATAGATTTATCAATTTGTACATGTGCAATGAATATATACATATACTATTATATCAGATTTAGAAAATTATCTTTGGCTTTTTATAGCAAAGTTGCTAGCATAGTTATAGTGAATTCATTGGCTATCACCAAGTATTTCAACCAAAATTGCCTATATTAAAATAGTCGATTAATTAAAATGGGGCATTTTAAATTATTCAGGATTTATTGTTTACACAAGATAACATTTATTTGGATATTATTATCTAAATAATATTTCTTAGAATATTATTTTTACGTGAATAGCTAGGCAGTTACTTTCATCCAATTTTTTTTTTACAGGGACTTGACTCAAACTCAAACAGAGGGGTAATGATATTATATTAGATTTAGAAAATATCATCTTTTGATTTCAGTGCGGATCAATACTTTTTAATTTTGTGTTAAGGCTATTGCAAAGTTGGTAGCATAGTAATAGTGAAATCATTGGCTATCACCAAGTATTTCAACCAACATTGCCTAAATTAAAATAGTCGATTAAATAAAATGGGGCATTTCAAATTATTCAGGGTTTATTGTTTACACAAGATAACATTTATTTGGCTATTATTATTTATCTAAATAATATTTCTTAGAATATTATTTTTACGTAAATAGCTAGGCAATTGCCTTCATCCTAAATTTATTTTTTACAGGGACTTGGCTCAAACTCAAACAGAGGGGTAATGATATTATATTAGATTTAGAAAATATTATCTTTTGATTTCAGTGCGAATCAATACTTTTTAATTTTGTGTTAAGGCTATCGCAAAGTTGGTAGCATAGTAATAGTGAATTAATTGACTATCACCAAGTATTTCAACCAACATTGCCTAAATTAAAATAATCGATTAAATAAAATGGGGCATTTCAAATTATTCAGGATTTATTGTTTATACAAGATAACATTTATTTGGCTATTATTATCTAAATAATATTTCTTAGAATATTATTTTTACGTAAATAGCTAGGCAGTTGCCTTTATCCCAAAATTTATTTTTTATAGGGGCTGAACTCAAACTCAAACAGAGGGGTAATTATTATTTTTTAATTATATCGTATTCCAAAAACATTTTATACGCTTCTTTCTATCTAATAAATAACACCACGTATCAAACATTAAATCAAAGTACCGTTTTAAAAAAAAAATATTTGACTTTAGTAACAGAATAATTTAAATAAAGAAGAAATAAAAAAATAACATTGATTGCTTATATTTCCACGCGCGCTATCCATAAATGAAACAACTTTTAAACGGTTCCATTGCGTTTGTGTTTAGTTTTAGACGTTTCGGACCCTTTATAGGTTCCGTGTGCACATAAGACTAAGGTGTTGATTGTCTTTTTTAATTAAAAGTATAACTTCTTTCACACACAATACAATTTTTTTTATATATTATGGCAACGTTTACATTTAATAAATTAAATTATTTAAAATATACATTGACTTGATCGAAACGTCTAAAACTAAATACAAACGGGATGAAACCGTTTAAAGTTGTTTCATTTATAAAAAATAACATTTTAGAATATTAACTAAAATAATCCTTTTTAAAGAGAACGGTGTCGGTGATATCCCACAAGTTAAGCGCACACTGGTAATTTCTATCATCGTGACATTTTGCTCCTGTCACCGCGTTTGTGTCTTGAGTCGATACTCTAAGCTTAATACTCTGGCTTAAGTCTATGTATATCTCCGCGCGCGAACTTGAGTACGTGACTGGTTGAAATTCACTTATTTATCACGTGTTCAAGTGCATATGTGTGCGTATGTGTAGGATTAGAAGGAACGAGAGTTCTGTAATATTAATAAATAACTATGAACAAAAATAAATGACCTACAAAATAATTGTTATCGTACAAATAATCACAATTGCGTAAACCTTTTACCACTGCGTCTCAAAAAGCTCATATTTTGTAGACATCCGTAGCCGTCTCTGAGGTTCCGAGTTCGATTCCAAGTCTGGTCAATGTAGAAAATGAACTTTTCTGTTGTCTCGGGTCAGGTTGTTTCAAATTTCCATAGTAAAAGTGCTTTAGCTACTTAAATTTGAATCTGGACAATGTATATTTTTTAAGTAATATTTATTTGAGTAGCTCATTAGAATACTGGTCGCCTAATAAGGGAAAAGTTATAGGTTAGAATCCCGTCTACGTGCCTGACTAAAGTTTTTTATTATTTTTCTATAAAATACTTATCACGTTGTTCCAGTCCCTGAACTTCCTATCCGTAAGTACACTATTATATTATTTATTGGTCAATTATATGTAACAATCACATCCATAGCATTTTATCAAAACACACGAACATCCAGTTACACAAACATCATTAAAAGTTTCATTAGTTTAAAGCGACAATACCAATACAAATTATCAAATTTACGTAGCACGTTCATTACAGTTGAATGTAGTCATTAACCATAATAGACTTTTGTGCTCTTATAAACACTTGCATAAGTCGAAATAGATGGAGTAATAGTGAATTCATTGGCTATCACCAAGTATTTCAAATAGTCGATTAATTAAAATGGGGTATTTAAAATTATTCAGGATTTATTGTTTACACAAGATAACATTTATTTGGCTATTTTGATTAGAATATATTTTTTACGTAAATAGGTAGGCAGTTGCCTTCATCCTTAATTTATTTTTCAGGGACTTGACTCAAACTTAAACAGAGGGGTAATGATATTATATTAGATTTAGAAAATATTATCTTTTGCCTTCAGTGCGAATCAATGCTTTGTAATTTTGTGTTAAGGCTATAGCAAAGTTGCTAGCATAGTAATAATGAATTCATTGGCTTTCACCAAGTATTTAAACCAACATTGCCCAAATTAAAATAGTCGATTAATTAAAATGGGGCATTTTAAATTATTCAGGACTTAGTGTTTACACAAGATAACATTTGTTTGGCTATTATTATCTAAATAATATTTTTAAGAATATTATTTTTACGTAAATAGCTAGGCTAGCCTTCATCCTATATTTATTTTTTACAGGGACTTAACTCAAACTCAAACAGAGGGGTAATGATTATTTTTTACCTACATCTTACTTACTTTTTTAACCTTATCCTGTCACCGCGCTTGTGTCTTGAGTCGAGACTTTAAGCTCGAGTCTGTCTCCACGCGCGCACTTGAGCACGTGACAGATTAAAATTCACTTATTTATCACGTGTTTAAATGTATGCGTGTGCGTGTGTGTAGGACTAAAATGAACGAGAGTTCTGTAATATAAATAAATGACTATGAACAAAAATAACTGATTGACAAAATAATTGTTATTGTACAAATAATCACAGCTGCGTCTCAAACAGCTCATATTTCGTAGACGTCCGTAGCCGTCTCCGAGGTTCTGAGATCGATTTCAGGTCTGGTCATGTAGAAAATGAACTTTTCTGTTGTCTCGGGTCAGGGTGTCGGAGTACATACCTTTATTGTTTTAAATTTCCATAGTAAAAGCGCTTTAGCTGAACAATGTATATTTTGTAAGTAATATTTATATATTTGAGTAACTCATTAGAATACTAGGTGCCTAATAAGGAAAAAGTTATGGGTTAGAATTCCGTCTATGTGCCTGCTTTGATTGAAGTTTTTTATTATTTTTCTAAAAATACTTATCACGTTGTTCCAGTCCCTGAACTTCCTGTCCGTAAGTATACTATTATATTATTTATTGGACAATTGTATATAACATCACATCCGTAGCATTTTATCAAAACACACTAACACCCACTTATCCAAACATCATTAAAATTTTCATTAGTCAAATGCGACATTACCAATACAAATATTCAAATTTACGTAGCACGTTCATTACAGTTGAAAGTAGACATTAAACCATAATAGACTTTTGTGCTCTTATAAACACTTGTAAAAGTCGAAATAGACGGAGAGATCGTGACAAAAATGAACAAGAGCTTTCGAAAGCATGATATTTTAATATGTTGACGTATTAAACGTATTACGTATTAAAAAAGATTTTGGATATTGAAAACACCTGGTTGCAGAGGCGCGAAACGACATTCTGGCGATTGCTGAATATGTTTATTCTATTAAATGAAAGTCTCAATATTTTTTAAGAACTTAGTAATAATTTAATAATAAATAAATTTCTACTATTACGAAACTTCTTTTCGGAGCTTATTTTGACACCAACTTCTAAGATCTGATTTCATGATTGTGAAATCTAAGCAGTTCAATATACTTTTGTATATTATCTACGAATTATTTTATGTGTTACAATTTTTCGTACTTTACATTGCCACGCCTCCACCAAGTGTTCTAGCACTGAAATATCTAGCTTTAGAAAATTTCTTGCACGTGCAAGAAACCTATTGAGTAGAACTAGTTGAACTCAGGAAGGCTGCTTTTTTCCCTGTTTTATTTCATACAGAAAATCAAATTGAAAAATGACATTAGAGTATCATTTCACTTTACATTATAATATTCGAAATATTTTATTTACATAAATAGTTAGTTAACGATTTTTATACCTACGTTCAATTTGCGATATGGTTGTTAAACAACTTTGGCAATGGCTGGTCATAGGATGGGTGATGAAAATAATTATTATCTCGAGCTCCTCTATACTTTGAACGGATGTTAAGCCGTCAGTTCCCTGCAAACTGGAAACCCGTGGTAGGTCATGGCCCATCCTTCTCATTCTATTGAACTCCATCCACAGGCAAGACATATACCCCAGAAATGGGGATATTAATAAACTGGTGATGATGATGAAGACCATGTTCAATAAATACGTTTTCAAAATTTTTCTCAGGGCCTTAACTCGAACTCAAATTCAAACTCCA
Source organism: Diatraea saccharalis (assembly GCA_918026875.4). NCBI lineage: Eukaryota > Metazoa > Arthropoda > Insecta > Lepidoptera > Crambidae > Diatraea > Diatraea saccharalis. Next base: position 1,047,535 of record OU893352.1, on the reverse strand, counting down.
ACAAATTGGTAAATATTATTATGTTTACTCTTTGTATACGCTGGATTAATTATCCATTCTGGCGTTCTGCAAGATCATGTTGATTTTAGAATTATTTTTACGCTTAAATGAAATCGGAAGTATCGTGTTTGTTCAATATAAAATTTCATCAATGTCCGTTTATATTATAACTTATTGTTTTCCTGCGACTTCGAATAAATTAAAGTCTATGTCACCCGTGTGTAGTGTAGCTTCCCTGTAGATCAAAGAATTTTCATGATCAGATGAATATTTCCGAAAATTACCCCCAACAAACAAATAAACAAACAGTAAAATAAAACATTAAAATTTTACTTTTTTATAATATCAGTATAGTTATGCTAAATTGCTAATCGTTATATGGCTAATAAGCTTTTCTTAATTCAGCTTGGAATAAAATAAATGTATAAAAAAATATTGGAAATTAAAATAAATCGATAGTTGATAGATTGATCAAAAAATCTGTTTTTTTTTTAATCAGATCAATCTACATATAATTCTTGAGGATTTTAGAAATTTAGAGAAGTTAAGGTATATTTGAAAGTATCGATAAAAATTACATGAATATTTACGCCTCATACATTCTTTTTTTAATTTCAGCAGGGCCTATACTCAAATTCGAACTTAAATAGAGGGGTAATTTATTTTTTATTATATTTTCACTTGGCATAATATTATATATCACCGATATATGATATGTAATGGTTCTTTTTAATAAAGTACCACAGTCTTTTGATTTTTTAATAATCATTACCTACTTTTTTAGCATGAATCATGGTCGCCGTTTTTGATGGCTCATCCGTCTTATATATTTTCCACTTTCGCCTTGTATAATGGATTATTCATTCTTTTATCTGGCAATGTTTCTACATACACCAACTAAGCGCAGCATATCTCTGTTTACTTTTTACACTGATAACGGCTCCAGTCCAGAACCGGAAGACATAGTAAATTTACCCAAATATTATTTCAAATTGGTTCAGTAAGAACCTCGATAATTAACGTCTGCTTAAATATACGCCAGAAAACGATGGAACAAATCAGCAATCGCTAGAAGTTTATTTCGCGCCGCTATCCACACGTCCCTAAGACGACGCTAGAGCTATAGCTAAAGGAGTACCGTATCCAATGGCTAAGTCCACTGTACTGATATTCCAGCTCCTGACCTCCTCACTAGGCACTGAAAGATGTGTACTCTTACATTCGTATCTATATTAATTAAACTATCGTATATTGGCTATAAAAATATTATATGCTTAATCAATTATTAGACTCAAGTAATTACTTCTACTCAACTATAGATACCAATGTTAGTACTTCAATATACTGAAATATCGAGCTCTAGAAAGCTCTTGCACATTTTTCTCACGAGCTCTCCGTCTAAGAGAGTTTGACTTCTGGTTATAGTTAAATTTTTATAAACAAATTTTACGTTAACACTTTTAATGATTGTTACATTTGATGATTTTGTATCCGTAATCTGTTTTTCATCAAGTTATATGCTTTATACCACAGACTTCTTTCTGGGTACTGATAACATCTAGTACTTGAGAAATTCGATTATCAGCCCTGCGATTCTGTAAAATTCAAACTCGAATTCGAATTCATTCAGATGCCCGAATTTACTTCAACAAGCGGCATCCGCTCAACCTTGAATTAGGAAGTATTTAAAAATAAAACGAAAGCACTAAAAAAGCACCTCTACTAGATGGCGACTATAGCAAAAGTTGATTTTTGCAGCAAACGAATGGACCAAAGACAGTCATTTCCGTTCCTTTAAACTTACATATTAATATACTGAAATTTGAAAAGTTCGAAACTTATATATCAATACGAAAAAGTACAAATAGAATATGAATTGTTTATTGCGTTTAAAACTAATTTGCTTTTAAACTTGAAAGAAAAGCGGAAAGGTTGTCATGGAGAAATCAAGAACGTATCGTAGCGACATCCAGTTTGATTTCGGGAACTATTTTTTTTTTAATACTTCCTTCCTTTTAATACTTACTTTCCATTGATAATAATGTTTCGTGGCATAAGTGAGTTTCGAAATGACAAGTATATTCAATTTTGTTTTCTATTTTTATATAAAAAATGGAATCCATAGAATTTCTAAACTAATTTACATGTATGAATTTCTATACTAAATGAATTCGGAGACATGAGTGAATTCGAATTCGGGTCTGGGTTTATACAGAATCGCAGGGCAGGTTCGAATTCTCTAGTGCCTTGAGATAATTTAATATTTTTTGTTTTTTTGTTTTTAATATTCATCTCGTTGTTACAGAACTTTGGAACAGTGAGTACACTACTTACATTATTATTAGTTCTACAATCAAAATCAAAGTATCACATCCTTAGTATTTATCCTATAAAAAATAACTCCCCGAATGACAAGATTACAAAAAATGTAACTACACTCGTGGTTACACTATAAAAAGTATATAACCTTAAATTGTCTCTGAAAACACAATTTAGTAAACTCACACATAAATGAGACAGTAAGACGCGTGCGTGCCCGACATTAATTTTTTCCATGATTTGCCAAACAACACAGAGAAAAAGAAAATCTTCATTCATCATTCGCAATGCAAACTTTAAAGAAATTATGTAGAAATTTCATAATTATGAATCATAAATAATTTATTAAATGTCATCATTTATTAACTTCACATATTTGTTAAATGTAAACGACCGAAAGGTTGATTAATTAAAATTATGTCATCATCATCATCATCCTTTTTACGTCCCCACTGCACGGGCTCAGGCCTTCCTTATGGATTTTTAAGAAGGATGAGCCATGACATGACCCTCCACGCTGGTCCAATGCGGATTGGAGGTTATTAACGACTGCAAATGCAGCCGGGACCAACATCTTAACGTGCCTTCCGAAGCACGGAGTAGCTCGAGATAATAATTTTTTGGCCACCCATCCTGTGACCGACCCTTGCGAAAGTTGCTTAACGACAACGATCGCGGACCGCGGCGCTTATCCACTACGCCACCGAGCTACTCAATTATTAAAAATTATGTAGCCACAGATTTTTTGCAAATTATAATAGCAACATTAAATAAGACAGGCTGTTGGTGTTTTAATCATTAACTTGGTTTACTTAAGCTTACTTAAATTTGAAAAAAAACCGGCCAGGTGCATGTTGAACTTGCATACCGAGGGTTCTGTAAATTTATAAAAAAAAGCGAAAAAACATGTTTGATATATGAGAGCAGCCTTTGAATATTAATTTTATTCCGTTTTGACTATTTTCTATTATAGCAGCAACAAAAATACATCATCTGTGAAAAGAGATAGCAAATCATGACTCATGAGATACAGACAGACGGACGGACGGCAGTCTTAGTAATAAGATCCCATTTGTATTGACTGATAACACTTCCAAACTTATTTTGTTATAATCTCCTACAGGGCCTAAACTCGAACTCCAAATCAAACTTGAATAGAGAGGTAATACTTTACGTTTTATAAAACCTTATTTTTAAAAGAAGTAGTAATTTTTGTTTTTTTTATAGTTTTATTTAAGGGGATAACTTTTTAATTATACTGAAAAAAATAAATTTAACTCCTTTAAAAAAAACAGTTCTGTCCTACACCTCTAAATGCTATAGTCTTCGTCTCGAATTGCCAAAACTTGATACGAATAAATTGAAAGAAATCCTACATAATCTTTACATTTCAAATGAGCGATCAAATGTTTGAATAATGATAGTAAATTATGTTGCTTTAGTTTTCTTGTTTTTGTACTACATTATTCTTTAAATTTGAATTACAAAACTCGACAAGTGCGTCACTTAAACCTCATAGAAAATTATGTGTCTCTTCAATCAAATATTACTTTATTGGATAGGAAATGGCTAGTGATAAAATATAGCCTATGTCCAAAGAATAGGACATAGCTTCCCGTGGGTGAAAGAGTTTTTAAAATCAATCCAGTAGTTTTGGGTATTAAATGCAAACAAACAAACAATCAAATATTTCCTTTTTCTAATATTACTATAGATGCCTAAATATAAAAGTGAAACATTTCTCAGGGTTATGGTTAAATACGCAGTGATTTTTGAAGTTGTAATCTAACTGAAGTTGTCTTACTTGACAGAAGATGCAACTTCGTCTCCCGTTTGGATTTAATTTTTCGAAATTCATTAAAACACTCGTTTCGGTGTTGTTGCAGTCCCTGAATTCGGCTTTCGTAAGTAGTTTTTTCATAAGCTTAACATAAATATATCACATACATATCGCACATCAACATAGTAATTACTCAAATAATATTAGGATATTGATGCCAAATAAGGCCCACTGATTTTAATCATTGTAGTCTCATTAAGGCAACTTAAACATTTCACAATTACAGTCTTATGTTGACAGACACTTAAGACGGAAGAATGTAAAGCTGAAGCTTTTTCAGTTAGGTTTTAGGCACCATAGCGGTCAAAAACAGTGGGCAATATTAAGCGACAGTACCTTATTATATATTTTAATATTATCTAAGACCAGAGTATCTTGTAAAACAAATCAAACGACCACAAACTCTATCGAATAGTTATATATAAAGTATTTTAAATCTTTAACGTGATCATACTAAACCACTATCATATTTATTTTTCGACATTTTACTCGTAACGAAGACGTTGATTTTTAATTTATTGAAATGTGACGTCACACGGTGCTCCGTTATGGCTGCCAGTTTTTCGGTTCTTGTAATCCATCGATTCGAATAGCAAGATAAATTTGCAAAAATTAAAAACACTTACAATAAATTTAAAAACAAAAGATATCTCATAATTATCTTTCACATATTAGTAACATACCATTTCCTACATGTTTATAACTGTCAAGTAGCCGTGTAAATAAAAGCTTATTTCAACCACGTATGTTTTAGCTTCTCGTAGGCGAAAGAATTTTTAAAAGCGATCTAGTAGTTTCGGAACCTTTGCAATGCAAGCAAACAAATCGTTCATCTTTATAATATTAGTAGATATATTTTGTGTTTTATTCATAATAGCATACCACATTTGCTAACAACTTTGTGGTATATATTTTATTTAAGTAATTATTGATATCAGCATCCGCTGATATTGATCTGTAAAAATCAACGTCAGCATCAACATCCGCTACTATAGGAAAAACCCGTATCAGCAACAATCCTGGTTCCCACTAAGGTCGTATTAGAAAGCTAGTTTGCAACCGTGTGGGACTTACTTTACGTAAACTATTATTCACTTATAAACTATTCTATTCAAATATTGTGTACTCTGCGTTCAATACTAATTTTTTAATAATTTTCAACAGACCGTGAACTCAAACTCGAACTTGAAATCAAACTTGAATCGAGAGGTAATTTTTATATTTTTATGAAATCCTTTAACTTTGACTAGAAATCAATTAACATCGATACTACGATAATAAAATAATTATTACTAAACTTTAATGACAAATTGTCTTAAAATAAAAATTCAATTCTATCCAATGTTTCAGTTATTCGGAGTGCCGCAAGTACAATCCAGTTTGTTCGAAGTACGTACAATGTTTTTTCTATTTTTTTCTCTTACTTTAGGACCGAAACGCACTAGCAATTTTAGTCGACCGATAATTTGATCGCTCTGTACAGTGTGGAGCTATATTAAAGTGATCAAACGTATCTACTAGAGTGACAGCGATCAATTTTTTGGCCGACTAAAAATCACTGATGCGCTTCTGTTCTCAGACTTGCGTTTCAGCGTTTTGTTTCACTCTATCGCGCTAAATTGTTATGTCTCTTCATACACTATATAATTTTAAATATGTTGCAGAAATATGATAAAAACAGAGATTT
>OU893352.1:1003189-1041189 GCA_918026875.4 Diatraea saccharalis | reverse complement strand
AATAAAGGGGTTTCATTCTAGTCATAACGTAAGCAAACCTCGGCGGGCGTCAGATGGTGACGGACGCGTGATTTAGGTCTCATTAGGGCACCGAAAATACTTGATATTTTTATACATTACAGAGGGTTAACGCCGACCAACAAGAGCTGAGTATGCAATATTGAATTAATATTGCAATTGAAATGGTTACGACAGATATACTATATACTTACTTCTGGTACTGCAAACTCAGTACTTAGTTATGGTTATGGTATTAGGTATATGGTTCTAATATCAATTACTAAAAAAATGTATGCACAACTTTGATAAATTAAGAACCCCGCGTTTTTTTACTCCTTTAAAACCAAAGTGCAAAACGCGCCTTAATTAATTTTGGAATTTATAAAATTTTATACCTAACATGACATATTATCTTACACTTCTTAAACTGAAACTATCTTAAACTACTTAAACTGAAATAGCAAAGTAATTATTTAAAAATAAAAAGTGTTTTAGGGTTTTTAATATGAAAAAAATGTTCTGAGGGTTTATCTTTTTCGGACAAAATTCACCTTTCGATTTACTTGAGTTTGGACTTCCTTAGGCAAACAATGTAACGAATTGGAAAGAACATAGATTACCGCGTTGTAAGAGGACCTATTATTATTTTACAACTTTTTACTGACTTTTATAAAAAAATATTTTAAATATAGATATTATCTTATTTTTCCTTGGTCGGTTAGAGTTTTTTATTATTAAATCACCTCTGATTGCAAAAACCAATCACAATTAGCTCAGATCGGATGTATTTCTGTAGCCTAGGGTTACATTCAGAGGGTGTGACCATAAACAATGCAAACGCTTGGGTTGCTACTGTAAAAGAAAAACTGAATCATGAATTAAATAGGAGACAGGTTACGCGCATTAGTCTAGTGCTTCTGTTTAGGATTTAGTCCGTAGGGAGATTAGTAAAAAAATATTATATAGGGTTGCTTTTAGGGACGTACTGTTTGTCATGATTTGACTTGACTGTTCATTTATCTATCTTTTTATATTTTCAAGAGCGTGGTAGTCAGGATAGAAAGTGCGCCCCATCCTTAGATCACTAGGCATAGGCAAATACTGTATCATTGGTATAGGTATTGTGACTGCAGTATTCACGTCTTCAGTTCTCCACCGTATGACGTTTGCAGCACAGCAGATGAGTAATAGCCGCTGCAGGACCCTATCTTCAGGAGACACGTCTCCAGTTCTCCACCTTATGAAGTCTGCAGCACAGCTGACAAGTAATAGCCGATGCAGCTCTGTATTCCCAGGAGTCACGTTTTCTGTTCACCACCGTATGACGTTTGCAGCACAGCCGACGAGTAATAGCCGCTGCAGCACCGGAACCCCCAATAGTCACGTATAATGTAACATGCAATTTATTTTTGTAACATAATTGTACACTATTTTGACAGTTGAACATCCATTTGAGCCACGTAACGCAGTCTTTACAAACCGCCTTTATTTCCATGAGACTCATAATCAGCCATACGTTAAGTGTTTGTAAGAGACACAAATGTGTAGCAATATGTAGCACCAGAAATAAATATGAAATATTATAATGTATTACAATTTTCTAATATTAGACATACAGCCAGTAGCACAAATACAACAATTATCATTAGTTTAAAGCGACATTATCCATATAAATTTATCTTTAATGGACGTTTGTGCAACCGACTGAATATCACATACATTGCTCATAATCATAACCCAACTTAAGTAGTGTAACGGTGTGCTGTATCACCTTTTATTTTCTTAGGTTTCAATATGAACACTTTTTGTCTTTGAAATTCAACATCATTTCTTTTACCTTTCGTAATTTGAAATTTTGATTAATCAAATATACTCTTTATGGATGTCAGTTCGTAATAGATTCACCTGTGATAAACATGTAGGGGAGACCTAGGAGAGTTGTGACAATTTTTACATAAGGGCTCTATCTCGCTTAAGAAACATTCCACAGTTATGACTCATGTGAATTAGTTTAGCGCCATTCCTTCTGTTTTCAAAACCATCACTAAAATTAATTAAAGTATAATAGTTTCTGAAAAAAATAACAAAATTCAAGTCCACTCCCTTTGTCACAACTCTCCTACCACCGAGGTAAGTTGTGACAGGTACCGAGGTAAGTTGTGACATCATTGTATTTAAGCTATAAGATATAAAATACCATTACATACGACATAAATAAATCAAGCACTTTTTTTTATCAAATCAGTACTTTAATCAGTACTATAATAATAAATTTGACTTGGAAAACACACAGTATTCTTGTGCACTGTACAAACTTAGTAGGATCGCGAATCAATGCACGGTCCTTACAGCTTATCACGCGTACGTAGTTTCAACTGTTCGATACGGCATTATATTTTGGGGATATTCGACTGATTCTGTAACTGCCTTTAGAGCCCAGAAAAAATGTGTTAGGAGCATATGTCATTTACAGAGTTCGGATACCTGTAGGCCATATTTTATTAAACTAAATATTATGACCCTGCCATCAACTATCTGAAAATAAGACGAGATCGCGTCATCGAGACAAATTGTGTACGATACCCTCTAAGACAGCTCTGTTGCACAAAAGTATCTTTTGTATGGCTCCAAAAATTTTTGATAAAATTCCAAAAACAATACGTAATCTGGATAATTGTAATGTTTTTAAAAAAAACTTTGTAAATTATTAGTAGCTAAAGCATATTATAGTGTAAACGACTATCTAGCTGACAGTACTTTCTAAAGGTATAAACACGTTATGAATTAATTGAATTTTTGACATAACATGTTATTGATTAGATTAGTTGACAATTACTAACCTACTAATATTGTATGCCTTTTTGGCAGATCACGGTGTAACTATTCAGTCCTTGCATCCAATATCTTTATATAACCTGCGATCAACAATAAAGATTGATTTAATTTGACTTGATTAATCATCTTTTAATACCTACCAACTAAAACAACATAGTATTAATATTCTCATAACAAGTAATTATAATAGATATTTTCATTAACTAAATATGGTATCGCTTTGAGATCAATCATATTATTGTTATAATTAGTATAAAATCTTAATCTAATCTGATTCACAATTATGCCAAACGTAATGCAGCTCGTCCCCAGTACAATCTACGTGTGCCTAGCCTTTGCATTCAAGGCTTTGGACCCACTGATCATTCGATCTGCTGTCTGCATAGGCTTTAAGACAAACCAAATAAAAGCAATTATTTTCTGCATCTTCTTTATCACTTGTTCTATTCTTCTTATTAGTCTTCTTTGGTTTTTTAGGTTTCTTTTTTTTTCTTCGCTTAAGACACGCTTCTTAACATTCTTAGATTTTCAGTCTCTGTATAGTTATTTGGCATTCTTAAAAAAAATAAGTGTGCGGTATGCCATTATACACCTTAAGTAGCTACTAACACACTAACAAACATCTCAAGTTAATAAAAAAAATTTTAAAAATAGCCCAGCAGAAATATGGAGTAAGATAGGAGAGTTGTGACAGGCTGTCACAACTCGCCTAGGTGTTCAAAATGACGTCTTGGTCCGAATAATAATTCATATTTTCTAAACACGATGCGCATACAAAAAATCAGTGCCACGTATTGAGACTTAAATAACTACAAGCGTTAATGCCATCTCGCTTACTATAATAGGTAGAGAGAAATCCTCCTTGTCACAACTCACCTCTGTCACAATTCACCTAGGTCTCTCCTAATCAACATGTCATAGTGTTAAATCGTATAAATTAAAAAAAAAATGTTTATAATGATTAATAATATTGTGATAGAAATTATATAACATAGTGAATTGTAATCTCTAACTTGGACGATTCAAGTTTTTATTAAGAAACCCAAAAAGGGGTATGTATTTGTTTTATTTGGTAATTTAAAATTTTTATATTTAGTTTAGCACACGAACTGTTTTTATATTCATTTTTTTGTTACAGTTTCTTTACTTTATCCTTTATACTATCAATAAATCCATACTCAAGTTAGTCAGCCTTTCATTAATTGGCCTAAGCACCGAACCCGTCACAGTAGCTGAAATACCTGTATTATGGAAACATGAAACAACGAAGGTACCACAGCACCCAGACAATAAAGTAAACTTTATTTTCTACACTGACCCGATCAGGAATCGAATCCGATACCGCAGAGATGGCGACACCTTGAAACCAGCCTACGAGCTACTCGGCCATGGAAAACCAGTTCATTCTATAATGTGTGAAATAACACAAATATCTTTTCACTACAAAACTGTTTAATTAACCATAAAATCAGTAAATGTTAAGTCATAGAAAGTAATTCAGAACGTTTTTTAGCTAAAGACAGAAGCGCAAAAGTCCGCACCATATATCGATATTACAAACAGACACTTCAGTTTTATCTATTTGTGTTTATATGCGAAAGTAATTCTGCCTGTGTGTCTGTTACGTTTTCACACCCAAACTACTGAACCAATTTTAAAGATTTGTTACATATATAGAGTGAACCTTAAGACATAGAATAGTTTTTATCTCGAAAATAGTCTTAAAGAAAAGTTAGCTCTTAAATAAATGCAATAAAAATGATATTGTAATTAAGTGACAAGCGCGTGCCTTCAATGGTGGATCGATCGAGCCCCGGCTATCGGTTGTGCACCGAAATAAACGAAAACATGCGGCCGCCGTGCGCGGGTGGAAAAAATCGGCACGTCAAAATGGACGCGAGTATAGTACAGCCGTAATGAACTGGTCTTTTAAGCATCGTCCATTTTTAAGAGAAATCATAATTACGAGAAGAAATCTGACGGCTCTGTTTCTCCAAAAACGTTTCAAGAAAACATTTTTCAATAATTTGTGATACAACGGAGATAGGACCTGATACTGCCTCTGATGCTCAGATAATCTACACGGAGATGATTGTATCAATGTAATTACAACGATTCAAAATGTTTCGAATTTTCATTCGTGAACAAACAGGCTCTCTACGTGGTGAATTTTAGGTGTAAATTTTATATATGCATGTTTTCACTGTGACAAAACTCCTAGAAAAATGATGATTTAGACAGTGAAAACATACATTGATAAAAAAAATCTCTGTACAAAAAAACACGAAGTTACCCCAAAAATATACCATTTTATTTAGATTTACTTATTAGTTAGCTTATTTCGACGTAATTTTATTGTAAAAACTAATGACATTTTGCGAATTTTTGGTTGAGGCGCCTTCTTAAAACAGTAACGTAAATTATACGAGTATATAATAATATATTTATTATTATAGTCTATGTCACCATCGTAATTGCCCGCGTATGATGTAGCTTCCCATAGGTGAAATAATTTTTCAAATGGTTTTATTGCCTGTCGATGCAATCAAATTTGTAATATTTATTCTTGAGCACCAACATCATTAGGTTGTAGTATAGAGGTGCAAGCGACACCAAACAGTCTGCCACCGGGGGTGCCCCCTTAAAAAAATGCAGCACGCGGAGGGCGTCAGGGCGGGAGAGGGGCGCGGGGGCCAACTTTGACGTGCCGCGCCCTGTGTTTACTTTTAATTGGCGCTCATGCTATTAAAATTACATTTCACTAGTTGTTTCACTCGACCTCGTCCGGGGTCGTTTTTCTGGTAGACCGTTTTAAGTAGTCTACACATATGAAATCTGTATGAGAAACTGTAAAGCAGTAGATTGTGTAGATGTTTAGATTTTTATCTTCATCATCAGTCTATTAACGTCCCCTCAGGCCCCCCCTATGAACAAATTGGGAGAATGAACCATAAACAAAATGCGGGCCCAATGCGGATCAGTGGATATTCATCATCTATTACCTATATCTACATACATCACCACAGAACAGAATACAGTTGCATTCGTAACTCCAAAGTATGGAGGAGCTCGAGATAATAAATGTAGGGTCTGTGGTCACCCATCCAATGACCGGCTCTTGCATATTACCAATAACAGCAGTAGTCCCTAATTTAAATATATAATTTATTTTTTGTACTTACTGCAATTCATATTTAAACAACGATGCTAATCTTTTTTTTTTTTCATATTGCTAATCATTATTGGATATAAATGGAGACGTTTCTCACTGATCTTCTTTCGACAGTGAAAGTGTTTCTCCTTGGTTTATGTGTATTCAAAAATCATCATCCTTACGTATTATGATGATAAAATTTAATGTTTTGAATTCAGTAAGAAGCCATATACATGGTGTTCTAATTTCTTAAAGAGTTCTATGACGTTATTCATTTCTGAGCAACTTGAAGGTACGGTGACCATATTTTAGCAGTTTTATTGGTATCTTTTTACGAGTTTTTTTTCTGCTGAAAATCCGATAAGAAAACATAATTAAGAATATACGTATTAAAATACCTGCTTTCGTTAATAACTAACACCCATTTTCACTAACTTAGAACAAGGCATAGCTTAACTAAGAAAAGCCTAATATTACGAATCGCCTAAGCAGATTAGTTTAATTCCAAATAAATATTTTTTTCTTTTCTCCCTTGATATATTTATGACTTGTCATATACGCAAACGCCTAGCGTAAGGCGCTGCATAATGAATATCATAACTTAAGATATTTCTTAACGTCGTTAGGTAATTCCTACTCAATGGTGAAATGCATTTTTACCTTAGGCGAAATTTAAATATTTAGGTGATAGATTTGGGTGACTCCTAAGTCTTGTGACGGAAAGAGGCATAAGTGTTACAATTTCTTTTTTCTTGTAGGAAACAAAAGGTATGTACTTAATAATACATATATTATTCTTATTTCTAAAAATAATATGTTATGGGCATAAGTAGCTCGGTAGCGTAGTGGTAAAGCGCCGCGGCCCGCGATCGTTGTCGTTAAGCAACTTTCGCAAGGGTCGGTCACGGGATGGGTGACGGGACGGATGGGTATTACCTATATCTACATACATCACTACAGAACAGAATACAGTTGCATTCGTAACTCCAAAGTATGGAGGAGCTCGAGATAATAAATGTAGGGTCTGTGGTCACCCATCCAATGACCAGCTCTTGCATATTACCAATAACAGCAGTAGTCTCTAATTTAAATATATAATTTATTTTTTGTACTTACTGCAATTCATATTTAAACAACGATGCTAATCTTTTTTTTTTTTCATATTGCTAATCATTATTGGATATAAATGGAGACGTTTCTCACTGATCTTCTTTCGACAGTGAAAGTGTTTCTCCTTGGTTTATGTGTATTCAAAAATCATCATCCTTACGTATTATGATGATAAAATTTAATGTTTTGAATTCAGTAAGAAGCCATATACATGGTGTTCTAATTTCTTAAAGAGTTCTATGACGTTATTCATTTCTGAGCAACTTGAAGGTACGGTGACCATATTTTAGCAGTTTTATTGGTATCTTTTTACGAGTTTTTTTTCTGCTGAAAATCCGATAAGAAAACATAATTAAGAATATACGTATTAAAATACCTGCTTTCGTTAATAACTAACACCCATTTTCACTAACTTAGAACAAGGCATAGCTTAACTAAGAAAAGCCTAATATTACGAATCGCCTAAGCAGATTAGTTTAATTCCAAATAAATATTTTTTTCTTTTCTCCCTTGATATATTTATGACTTGTCATATACGCAAACGCCTAGCGTAAGGCGCTGCATAATGAATATCATAACTTAAGATATTTCTTAACGTCGTTAGGTAATTCCTACTCAATGGTGAAATGCATTTTTACCTTAGGCGAAATTTAAATATTTAGGTGATAGATTTGGGTGACTCCTAAGTCTTGTGACGGAAAGAGGCATAAGTGTTACAATTTCTTTTTTCTTGTAGGAAACAAAAGGTATGTACTTAATAATACATATATTATTCTTATTTCTAAAAATAAAATGTTATGGGCATAAGTAGCTCGGTGGCGTAGTGGTAAAGCGCCGCGGCCCGCGATCGTTGTCGTTAAGCAACTTTCGCAAGGGTCGGTCACGGGATGGGTGACGGGACGGATGGGTATTACCTATATCTACATACATCACTACAGAACAGAATACAGTTGCATTCGTAACTCCAAAGTATGGAGGAGCTCGAGATAATAAATGTAGGGTCTGTGGTCACCCATCCAATGACCAGCTCTTGCATATTACCAATAACAGCAGTAGTCTCTAATTTAAATATATAATTTATTTTTTGTACTTACTGCAATTCATATTTAAAGAACGATGCTAATCTTTTTTTTTTTTCATATTGCTAATCATTATTGGATATTAATGGAGACGTTTCTCACTGATCTTCTTTCGACAGTGAAAGTGTTTCTCCTTGGTTTATGTGTATTCAAAAATCATCATCCTTACGTATTATGATGCTAAAATTTAATGTTTTGAATTCAGTAAGAAGCCATATACATGGTGTTCTAATTTCTTAAAGAGTTCTATGACGTTATTCATTTCTGAGCAACTTGAAGGTACGGTGACCATATTTTGGCAGTTTTATTGGTATCTTTTTACGAGTTTTTTTTCTGCTGAAAATCCGATAAGAAAACATAATTAAGAATATACGTATTAAAATACCTGCTTTCGTTAATAACTAACACCCATTTTCACTAACTTAGAACAAGGCATAGCTTAACTAAGAAAAGCCTAATATTACGAATCGCCTAAGGAGATTAGTTTAATTCCAAATAAATATTTTTTTCTTTTCTCCCTTGATATATTTATGACTTGTCATATACGCAAACGCCTAGCGTAAGGCGCTGCATAATGAATATCATAACTTAAGATATTTCTTAACGTCGTTAGGTAATTCCTACTCAATGGTGAAATGCATTTTTACCTTAGGCGAAATTTAAATATTTAGGTGATAGATTTGGGTGACTCCTAAGTCTTGTGACGGAAAGAGGCATAAGTGTTACAATTTCTTTTTTCTTGTAGGAAACAAAAGGTATGTACTTAATAATACATATATTATTCTTATTTCTAAAAATAATATGTTATGGGCATAAGTAGCTCGGTGGCGTAGTGGTAAAGCGCCGCGGCCCGCGATCGTTGTCGTTAAGCAACTTTCGCAAGGGTCGGTCACGGGATGGGTGACGGGACGGATGGGTATTACCTATATCTACATACATCACTACAGAACAGAATACAGTTGCATTCGTAACTCCAAAGTATGGAGGAGCTCGAGATAATAAATGTAGGGTCTGTGGTCACCCATCCAATGACCAGCTCTTGCATATTACCAATAACAGCAGTAGTCTCTAATTTAAATATATAATTTATTTTTTGTACTTACTGCAATTCATATTTAAAGAACGATGCTAATCTTTTTTTTTTTCATATTGCTAATCATTATTGGATATTAATGGAGACGTTTCTCACTGATCTTCTTTCGACAGTGAAAGTGTTTCTCCTTGGTTTATGTGTATTCAAAAATCATCATCCTTACGTATTATGATGCTAAAATTTAATGTTTTGAATTCAGTAAGAAGCCATATACATGGTGTTCTAATTTCTTAAAGAGTTCTATGACGTTATTCATTTCTGAGCAACTTGAAGGTACGGTGACCATATTTTGGCAGTTTTATTGGTATCTTTTTACGAGTTTTTTTTCTGCTGAAAATCCGATAAGAAAACATAATTAAGAATATACGTATTAAAATACCTGCTTTCGTTAATAACTAACACCCATTTTCACTAACTTAGAACAAGGCATAGCTTAACTAAGAAAAGCCTAATATTACGAATCGCCTAAGGAGATTAGTTTAATTCCAAATAAATATTTTTTTCTTTTCTCCCTTGATATATTTATGACTTGTCATATACGCAAACGCCTAGCGTAAGGCGCTGCATAATGAATATCATAACTTAAGATATTTCTTAACGTCGTTAGGTAATTCCTACTAATGGTGAAATGCATTTTTACCTTAGGCGAAATTTAAATATTTAGGTGATAGATTTGGGTGACTCCTAAATTTTGTGACGGAAAGAGGCATAAGTGTTACAATTTCTTTTTTCTTGTAGGAAACAAAAGGTATGTACTTAATAATACATATATTATTCTTATTTCTAAAAATAATATGTTATGGGCATAAGTAGCTCGGTGGCGTAGTGGTAAAGCGCCGCGGCCCGCGATCGTTGTCGTTAAGCAACTTTCGAAAGGGTCGGTCACGGGATGGGTGACCAAAAAATAGTAAAGCCGTTGGTCCATTTGCAGTCGTTAATACCCTCCAATCCGCATTGGGCCAGCGTGGAGGGTCATGGCCCATCCTCCTTAACCATCCATAAGGAAGGCCTGAGCCCCTGCAGTGGGGACGTAAACGGGCTGGTGGTGGTGGTGATGTTATGGGTTACTAATTTATTTTATTTATAAACATTCTATTGTAGAAGGTAAAATGTAGAGTATTTTAGCAAAACTTTATTTAATAATTGTATCTGATTCAATATGGTACTTTATTTTTAATTTGTATATTTTTGGAAAGAATTATAAACAAATACTAACATTAGGTAACCCAATAAAAGCCAACGGGGTGTATGTTCAGAAAGTATATAATTAGGACCATATAAAAAAATTCTATTGTTTTGGAAATATTTACATTTATTAATAAATAGTTTATTTTTTAATAGTTTAGTTGTACTACAATTTTCTATTTATTATTTTAGATATTTTTATTTCATTTAAATTTATACTAATTTCCACTAAGTATAGTCACCCTATTCGGCCATAAATCCGTCACTGGCAGCCAGCCAGCCACCGCCGAGTTAACGCCTTACAATCGAATCTCACACTCTTATTATTTATTTGACTGGTATAACGTCTTCAACTAAGATAGCTGGCAGTGGAAAAACTTAGTCGTTGCTTTGTAGAAACGGTGCTTATGAAAGTTTTCACAAAATATAATTAATCTTCTTCTGAACAAATTAGTTATCCTGTCGCAAATTGTTGTTACTAAATTTATTTATAACTAGTTTTCACCGCGACTTGCTTCGATTAGTAAAGTCACTTTCAACGACAAAATACCATACAATTTCTCCAATTTTTGTCTTCATTTTTCTAGAAAGAAAACCACATATGTCCTTTTCCAAGGTCAACCATATCAATAGCATTACGAAGCCTTCATTTTAATTAAATTAAGCTTTTATTATATTTTTCCTAGTGAAACATCTGTAATAATGACAATGACAATACTGTAGGGCAGAAGAATCAGTCTAATGCTTTATTCTTTTATCTATCTTAATAAAATATTCTTGAATTTATCGTAAAATTTGTTAAAATATAATGCTAAGAGGTTCTATAAATAAATTTATGATTTGTAATAAAATATACATCTTTATACATTAAATTTTATTTAGCAATGCAACTTAATGTCTTTTTTTTGCAAATTAGATTGGTAGCATGACGCATCCATCGAAAAGGACATTCAGAATAACACCGCGTTTTTATTCATCTTAACAATGTATTAAAAGTTTGAGGAGTTAAATAAGAGCAAATAAAAAAACGTCCGTATTTTTTTACATTTTTTTATTGCGAGTTGTTATTGTTTGTTTGCATCGAAAAGGCACAAAAAATACTCGTCCGATTAAAAAAAAAATTCTTATGGGTTTTGTTTTATCATACGTGGTTGAAGAAGACCAGTCTCCGGTGAAGCGAAGTCTCCGGGAAAATGTTAGATCTGTAGATAGTATAAAATAAACTCGCTATCCAGTGTCTATACGAAACTACACAAGTTATTAAATGCTGTTTTCATCAAAATATAGAGCGATTCAAAAGGAAGGTACTGCATCTCTCACACCGGATCTTGCGGGTGAACTGGCGGAAAGCTAGTACTAATAATACTGAATAGTGCGTATAATATAGTAGTAACGCTAAGTTGCGAGTAGCACCATTGGCACATCACTGGCGACTTCTGGCACGTCACTGCCCAGTACTGGCACAGCTCCAGCAGTTGAAGGATTTATGTGCGTAGCCACAGGCTATGTCTGGATTGTGTTCTATTTCGCATTACGCCTAGTACGGACGGTGAACGTACTTCGCGAGAAGAAAGATTTGTGTATTTTAAATTGGTAATCTATAGTTTAGTGTAGCTATTTTTTAAAAAAGAGTTAACTAGATATTAAGACTAAGGGATTAAGGACTTATATTTGGGTACCAATCACAAAGATTAATTGTAAACTAGAAGAGAATAAAAAAAAATTTTAGAGCTGATTGTGTACTGGTGCAACTCTTAGTCATCGAGAAAAACCGGCCAAGTACGAAGTGAACTCGCGCACGAAGGGTTCCTTACCGAAAACGGGCAAAAAAATCGACTAAAGAAACTTTCAACAGTCTACCTATCATGAGATACGACAGCGAAGTCTTATTGATAGGGTTCCCGTTTTACATTTTCGGTATCGAACCCTACAAGAATACGATCATGGTTTCCAGCTGATTTCTAGACTAAATAGCTATCAATACGCGCTAGGACCGCGTAATTGGTTATGGATTAAATTTTCTGAGTTTCTTACCGGTACTAGTATTAAGAAGTACTTAGTACTAGGTTTCATGCCATAGATTTGCGAACAGATTTCATGTTTTTTATTTTCCATGCTTTTTATGATATTTTTTAAATTTGAAATAATGTCGAAAGGATTTCTATTATATTGTCATATTTTATTTAAACATCAATGCATCCGATTACAAGAAAATACACGATGCCCGTTTAAGCTCGAAACAAGTGTAGCGGAACTGATTTCAGAATGGCCGTCTAAGCCATCACCTAACGGTCGAAGGTTTTTGTCGCGAGCGAACATTACACCATTACCATTTTATCTATTCAGTTGATTACTTCGCTAGTTGCCTAATTGTCAAAAAATCTTTTTCCTTTCAAATTGTGCTGATAGTCTATATTATGATCGAAAATAGATATAAATAAAAACAGATAAAATATAAAATATAACTCACACTTTTCACTTGTTATGAATGGAAAATCTACTTGAAAAATTTAAAGATATTTTAGTTCCATTTTTGACCGCTTGCACAGTAAATTTGGTACTAAAGCGCGCCGAGAATATAAGTACGATGGACCGTAACCAATTCTTCAACACTTGTGCCGTTCAATTTGAAATAGATTTGGGCTACTATAATATATTTCAAAATTGATAGCGTGATAATAGTAGCTAAATTATGTACGTAATAAATAGTTCCTAATTTCATAGACGAAAGATAAATATAGAGGTATATATATAATTGTCAATAAGTTATTATTTCAAAATTTTCCGTGCTTAGGGACATCGGTGGTTTTAGTGGGTAAGCTCCTGCACTTTAACTAGCTCTCCATCAGGGGATCCGTGGGAGAATCCACACAACCTCGCAGACCCACTGGAATAGTGAAGTACGCAGTAATGCCTTTTCCATCGTCAAAAAGACACGCTATTAATCCCGGCTGATAGTCCTATCAGTCGTGTTTTTAATTTATAAATGATTTATTTTTATTTTATTCCTTTTAGTAACCAGTAAATGTATACAAAGTGTATATTTTTCGAACCTTTAATTTGATACCCATATTATTATTATCGAAGAAATCTCGAAATATTGTTTTCATATTTTTGGATGACGCATACATCCGCCATATTGAATATTTAAAAAAAATATAGAGTGTTACTCGGAATGATGTAAGGTTTTAATATCCTTTACATCAATACCCGTTAAGTCTTTCAAAAGTAATGATGGAATAAAGAAACTCACATACATGCATTAACCCTAAACACAATACACTCCTTTTTTGGGCAGTCGCGTAAAAATGAGTAAGCTACATCAATAATAAGGGAGTTAGATTTAAACACTATCGTAATGGTTTGTAAGAAATCTATACTAATGTTATAACGAGGAAATATTGGATTGTTTGTTTGTTTGCATAAAATAGGCTTCAAAACTACTTAATCATTTTAAAAATTCTTAGCGGGCGATATCTGTTCCATGCTTTTATCGGTAGCTAAATGTTTTATAGCGTGCAGAGATCGCCCGAATGACCCGATTGGCCAATGTAAATGATCCATCTTGCGTGCTGCCGCATTACTAACCAATTAGAGATATTTATAACAATACACAAGTACTTTGTAAGTAGTTTTTGAAAAGATCCATGCCAAAAGGGTCTAATGTTTTAAGGGTTCCATACACAAAGGATAACAACAGGATTCTATTACTGAGACTCCGTTGCCCGTCCGTCCGTCTGTCACCAGGTCATATATTAAATCGCGATAGCTAGAAAACTTGAATCACGAAAAACAGAATAAAATAAATATATAAGGAAGGCATAAAATAAAACGTGTTTTTTATAGATTATGGCACGGAACCTTTCGTGTGCGAGACACACACTTAGCCGGTATTTTATATTTAGATATAATAACGAAAGTGTTGTTCCCTTATCCTAGATCTGGGTGATATTATCAACGATATTATCTGACTGCCATGACTCTATAACCAGTTATTATGGCGGGATGCGCAGGCGCCGGCCTAAGTGTATACTTTACTTCGATAATAATATTTCAAATAAATCTATATCTGTTCTTAGTATGCAGTAAATAAAAGACATTTTTTAAATAAGATTTAATTTCCACATACTAGACACTTAAGATTTAACCGCAATAATAACTTATAGGTTTAAAGTAATAAATAAAACTTTTACATTCAGTAAAACAAAATTACACTTTTTTACCTAAGTAATAGTCTTTAATAATATAACCTTCTTAATGTTCAAATACAATAAGCTGATCAATAGTGATCACTTTGATCATTAAACAATTTGAGATCTTTCGAGTGTTAAAGAGAATGAAACCATAACCATAACCAAAAATTATTCAATAAATTTAGTTTTTTTTTTTAATTTAAAATGGCCAACGAGTCTCTTTTATTTGCATCTCATTTTTTATGTTATCCAGTCTTTCAAAGGTAGTAAGTAACCTTTTGAGCGATAAGACTGCAAATTATTGTTTTGTTGACGTGACCTAACTTAATACATCTGTAATATTTATGATAAAATAGCATTCTATTACTTGTAGTCTATAACCTACTTAAACACTCATAAAATTACAACATAAATTTGGAATTAAAAAAATTTCCCATCTTAAATTTTTGCACAAAGAACTTATTTTAATACAGTCTCTCACAATAGATTTTTAGGTCATTTAGCGAAATATTAGACGCAAAAACAGCTACGTTTTTAACATGTTCACAGGCATAACGCGACGTATAGTAACTGTCTGTCTGCGCATAATCGCGAATTAATGACTCTATGGTATAGTATGAAAAAAAAAATGACTCATATCAACCTGCTATATGAAAAAAGATGAAGCGGTTAATAAAAGTAATATTGATTAATGATATTTTTTATTACTGATTAATATATTATGCTGTAGATACTATACATATTTGATTGCTATGTAAATTGATATACATACTTAACTTGTTTAGATAATATATTAAAGTTACTGTTTTCCCGCGACTTCCGCTTCGTTAATTAAACTTAGCCTATGTCAAACATATTTTATGAAGCTTCATTTGTGAAAAAAATATCATGATTGGATGGATTTTAAATCTTTTATAAGTTGTTTCATTTAAAGTTAGAAACTTTACCCATTTATAATATTAGTACCTATCTAAAGATGTTATAGCTAAAGTGGGTTATATTTTTCACTGATTAGTTCAGGTTTTATTATATTTAAATTCTATAGACACTATTAATATACTAATATTATAAAGAGGAAAGATTTGGTTGTATGTTTGCAACGAGTAAGCTTTTTTTGTTAACGCAGGGAAAATGCACTTTAAGCCTTAAACCAGGGTTCCTCTTCCCCCCCCCCCCCATAAAAGGGCAGGTTAACATGGAAGCCCTACCTGGTAAAACTCGCTGCTGTTCACCTCACGCGAATGGATGAGTCTGGTATCCAGCAAGGAGGGCCCGGACTCAATTCGCGCTGCGACTTCTCCCTAGAGGGAGGAGAGAAGTCGCCCTTTGCGCGAGGAAAAAGACAACTCCATAATTACTGTTCCTGTAGTTTGAAGAAGTTTTTAAATTCTTTCACCTACGGGTAACTATATTCTATGCGGGAGACATAGACTACAGTTTAAGGCAGCAAATTCGCGGTCGAACAGCTAGTATATCAAAAATTCCGCGACAAAAACCTCTATAGTACAATTTAGTCGTAACGCTGCAGGGCGCAACAAGTTAGGTAATGCGCCCTCAGCATTATCTAAATCAGAGGAATCATCATGAAACCACGAAAAATTTGTCAAACTAAAGAGAGAGATATGATATCATGTACGTAACATCATGCTTTTATATCAAAGCTTGAAAGCTATTAAACACTTGTTTATTTAATTCAATCCTACGTTTCATAATTTTATTAACTCGTAAAGTATTAGAATGGAATATGAAGGGGTTTTCAAAGCAAGTCACACTAAAGCTGCAGTCTTAGCTTCCACCATTCCTACGATGATTTTGAGTCGATGAGTAAAAATTTTTTTTTATACTAATAATATTATAGAGAGGAATGATTCGATTGTTTGTATGAATTAAACGGCTCCGATAATACTGGACTGATTTTAAAAATCCTTTCACTTACGAGAGGCTACATAACACGCGGTTGATATAGACTATAATGCGTGTGAGGCGGGAGGTGCCGCGAACTTCAGGTTAAGCAGATGAAGTCGCGGGAAAACAGCTAGTAACCTATCAAATAAAATACTTACAATATTTTTTTGTTGCTTTTTAATAGATTTGAAAATTGTTAGAGATTCAATTAAAGTTTTAGTAAGCATCTTATTAATTAGTTGATACTCCATTTAATGAACTTAAACGCTACTCATTATGCAGATGGGAGGTAATTACGCCAGTCTGCTATCTAAATAATAGATAAGTGAATAAGTTTAAGTCTGAGGGTTCCGTAGATTCTTTTAGGCAATTATTTATATTCAAAGAAACAGTTTTATGTTGAAAAGGGGCTAAGCCGTTATGAGATTATAAAGTAAAAATCATACGTCGGTTTTTTAATATCGGGTTGGCACAAAAGTAATGAGACACTTGGTTTAAGTTTTTACTTTTTTATTATTATTACAATAAAAACAGTTTAGTCAATTATGTAATTACCATTAGTATCTAAGACTTCTTGCCAACGATCCGGCAAAGTTTGGATGCCTTTTGCCCAGGACTCTGATGGCTGTGCCTCGAAAAGGTTGTTCAATTCCGCCTCTACGTCAGAGAAATCATTAAATTGTTTACCCCGCAAATGCTGTTTCAGGGCTCTAAACAAATGATAGTCTGATGGGGCGAGGTCTGGGGAATAAGGTGGGTGGGGTATCGTCTCCCAGCCCAAGTTCTCCAACTGCCGGCGAACCACAGATGCGACGTGAGGTCGAGTGTTATCGTGCAGTAAAACTACACTGACTCGTCTTCGTCGTTTTTTCTTGATAGCGGCAGATATTTTTTGGTAAGCTGGGTTGAATATTTGTCAGCGTTTATAGTTTCATTGTGTAATAGCTCATAAAACAGTATGCCTTGCGCATCCCAGAAACAGCAAAGCAACATTTTTCGGCGGTTCTTTTGACTCGGCTTCGGTTGAGTTGGTGGCGTTTCTTCTCGAGGCAGCGAAAAAGCACGACGTGTATAGTTCTCGTAATGAATCCATGATTCATCTCCAGTAACCAGATCTGACAAAAACTCTTTACGTCGGGGTCGCAGCAAAAGTGACTGACAGATAGCGACACGGACTGCACGACTGGCGTCTATAAGGATGTGCGGTACCCACCGAGCCAAAACTTTTCGATAACCAAGCTCATGCAGATGGTGTTCCACGGCGTGGTGACTGCATTTAAGTGCTTCCGCTAATTCACGAGTGGTAGCATCCGGTTTCAACTGCAGTTCGCGGCGCAAATCGTCATCATTCAGTCGCCCTGAGCGTGGCTGACTTACAAAGCTCCTGTCTCCTGATTTAAAACGGTCAAATCATCGGGACACCGTCGCATGGCTTGTACTTCCAGCGCCTAATGCATTGTTGATATCGTCAGCCGCAGCCCGCGCACTGTGTCCTAACAAGTACTCGTATAAGTATAGTGTTCGAACTTGTCGCTCGTCCATTTTTCTTTAAACTGACTAAACAAATCGCGAGCGCGGCTTTATATACCCTACACCAGAAGTACCTAGAACGTTCTACAACATTCTAGAATATTATCGAAAAAATTGATTTTAAAAAGGAAATGTTATAGATTTTTCTAGTGTGTCTCATTACTTTTGTGCCAACCCAATATAAATCGGTAGAGACCTGGGTACGGGAGATTTGCTCGTTTTCATTAACCAGTTTTTGGTTTAAGGTAAACTTCCATTTTATATGCATGTACACAACGGATTTTTCATAGATTAGTAAAGTACTCCGTTCACTATCCTCACAGCCGAACCGATCGCACGCACTGTATGAGCAAATAATGAGATGCGTGCAAATGACGCCATACGGATTATTTCCATATAGCTACCATATATTACTTCGTAGAGTAATGTCAAATCGTATTGTCAGTAATGTCAGATAATAGAAAAATATTAGTTAAGTTTACCAAGGAATAGCTAAGATAATATGCATTAAAGTTGAAGCTCGAAACGTCACAATAATGTAGAAAATCTTTAAAGACATTACGTAATGCGACATTTTTACTCAATGTAACGGGATAATTTAATGATTAATTGAATTTATTGATTAAAAAAAAAACAATACTTGTTTCATATTCTTCAAAATAATAGTGATCTTCCCTATTGTAAGTTTAAAATCTATCTCGATCCCTTTCAATTTGACATTTGAAAGATATGCATGAATTACGCTCCAATAAGTTACCTTTTTTAAAAGGCATTTAATGAATAATATCGTTAATTTAACTTTAATTGTAAGTGCAAGGTTTAGGTAAGTTTTTATGTTTTTCGATCATTCAAATCATCACAAGTTCCAAAACCGGTTGTAACTTTAAGTAATATAATTCTACTAAAAAAAAGGCGTTTAGCCTACAGGTTTCATGTACAGCTAAGCTAAACACTAAATGCCAAATTTCTAACTCTACATTTTTATCGCAACTTCTATAAAATATGGTATATAAGAAAAGTAATGAATTGTGACTAATATTATCACCTTATGTCTATTACGGTCGAGTCACACGTTTTTAATAAGAAGTTGTAGGATAAGAAGCTTGGCTTTACACGAGATCTGATATCTTTTTGACAGCGCGACTCGGCTTAGCAACACTACATGAGAATGTTTTTAATATCAGAATTTATGATGTCAGAAAATTAATTTATATTACATCACCACCAGTATATAATTTTCCTAATGTTGAGATTCAGGACTTCCAGTCCAGTGTGGATAGGTTAAAAACTGCAGATGAAGCTGTGACTTAACGGCTTAACGTGTCTACCTAAACACGGAGGAGCTTAATATGATAAATTTTTAGTCAACTTTAATTGTAACATATTATTAAAAATAAGTAACTACGCTATAGTTGTGTTGCAGATCCCTAATATTACTGTTGGTTTAAAAGGCAACGAGAAATGTTACATGACCGGGGAATTCCGCTACCAACTACAACTACATGCCTCACGTATCGTGATCACTACGTGTAAAACTGTAGGTTTTTGTATTAAGCATCAGTTGTATCAATGTCTATGATGTAGTTTAATTTAGATATTGAGACTTGTACTTTTTGACAGTTGCTTTGATATTTTATTAAAAAACAACGCGGAGCTCTTCGTCGAGCCATAGTCGTTGAACATAGCGTTATTGAGTGGTAGAGCTTCAATGAAACAAAACCTTTATTACCTTTTGAAGTCGGTTTTATTTGATAAAAACCTACCACTCATCACGCGTCCTAACCTAATATCGATAACCAAAATCAAACGAGTGTTAAAACCCACAAGCTCCTCGTGATAATAAATTTACGGTCACCCTTCCGAATAATGTGTCATTTCTGCAATCGTAGACATAACACATAATATTAAGAAGCTCCATGGCGCAGTGGATAGTGTGGTTTACGATCCGGAAGTTCAGCAAAT
Organism: Diatraea saccharalis; assembly: GCA_918026875.4. Classification (NCBI taxonomy): domain Eukaryota; kingdom Metazoa; phylum Arthropoda; class Insecta; order Lepidoptera; family Crambidae; genus Diatraea; species Diatraea saccharalis. The sequence continues at coordinate 1,021,143 of OU893352.1, read as the reverse complement.
TTCGCAAGGATAGGATGGGTGATCAAAAATTTATTATCTCGAACTTCTTCAGAAGGCGCGTTAAGCTAATACTCCTAGCTTCATCTGCAATCGTAAACACCCACAAATCCGCACTGGCTTTGCGTGGTGGTTCATGGCCCACTCCATAACGAAAGCCTGAGTTTCAGCAGTGCGAAAGTTAATAATAAACGATCAGTGTACGTTGCCAGTGATGACTTACGGAAGCGAAACATGGTCGTTCACTATGGGTCTCATAGGATGGCTCAAGGCTTGGTATTTCTCTACGCGATCGAATTAGGAATGAGGAGATCCGTAGCAGAACTAACGTTACTGACATTGCTCAAAGAATTGCTCAGCTAAAGTGGCAGTGGTCGGGACACATAGCGAGAAGAACTCATGGCCGTTAGGACGGAAAAGTTCGCAAATGGCGGCCACGTACCGGACGATGCTCAGTGGGTAGGCCTCCCACCAGGTGGACTGACGATTTTATAAAGGCTGCGGGAAGCCGCTAGATGCGGGCAGCGCACCACTGATCGCCGTGGAGATCTACGGGGAAGGCCTATGCTCAGCAGTAGGCGTCTTACGGGTGATGATGATGATGACGAACGTTAAAAGGCTTATGTTGTCGATGACAGACAATACTTAACCAGTGAGCATAAGAAACTGGAATGAACAACATCAAAAACAGAATTCCAAAAGGTCCCAAAGCGTGACTTTATTTATAGGTTGACCATTCACTACATATTATGCAGTAACCGTGTTCTCATTATCGTCATCACGTCTCGTATGCTCTAGAGGGTATTTATAAATACTAGGGGCAATAAACTATGTCTACCCGTCAAGGTTGCGCTGTAAAAAGTCGTTGTACACTTGTACTGTAATCTGAGGACCGGTATAGTTGACCACGCAGTTTCACGTTAAGCTAGGAACAAGCTATGCTTAATATAATGAAATAATTATATAATTCACACGGCGAATTTTGTGCCGCTTTTATTAAACAATCATTTACATTTTTTTCACATTAAAAATTCATATGTTATACATATGTTACTCTTTAATTATGTAGGTTTATATTAGTTGAATCATTTTTAAAATAACTTTAGTAGCTTTTGAGTTTATCAGCTACAAATAAGTACCAAAAAAAATTTCCTCTTGAGAATATTTTTAAATTATCCATATAAATCTTCTTTAATGTAAATGTCCATAATCATTTTTAATGACAGAGTTTTATCCTTGTAATGCAATGTTATTGATGAAACTATTGTTTAGTTTAATTAACAATTAATATTTATATTTTTGAATTACACTAAAGCAACTACATTTTGATCGGTTTATGTCATTAATAGAAATTCGCCGTTTTTTTTTGCGATATCGCCCGAGTAAATTACAGCCGCCTCTGATATTTAACTTACCCACAGAAATACATTTTTATATGTTAGCTTCCCTTACAAGGTGTCAAATCTTATTTATTTTTTATAAAAATTTTCGTTAAAAATAATAAACATGCAAGAAACTATTTAATTAAGTTTATTTAACGTAAAAATATTTATGATTAAGACATTACGATAATTTGATGGTAATTATCATTTTTTTGTTGCTACGTTCGTCTAACCATATAGGTGTTAACGATCTGAAAAAATTGAGGTTATGAATCAAACGTCTGGCGGCTCCTACATTGTAACTAACTATAGTAAGTGCATCATCATTTATTAGTCATTATTAGAACTAAATAACTAGAACGATAATAACACTTTTTTTGTCAAGTCGATTTGAACTAATTTAAATTGTAAGGAAACAACTTTAAGACTTTCTGAGCTGACTCAGGAAGCCTTTAGTACCTATAATAGCAATCGTCTACTGAAGAAATGTAGGTGGGATTTGGTGGGTATGCTTCTGCAATTAGAGTAGCCCCCCCTCAATTGATTTTCAGTATGCTTCTGCAATTTGGGTAGCCCCCCTCAAAGGATTTACAGAGAAGAGCCCACATAACCTTGCTGACCAGCGCTGGGACGACGTTAGATTAAAAAAAAAATCTGACCCTACGTTCCTTTTATAAGACTGAGATGTAAAATTCAATAAGACTACTTATCTTTCTTAAATCACTTAAAAAAACTACAACCCGATTACAGCTAAATCACGCTCTAAAATTTTTTAAACTAAAAATTTATTTATAGCGATATATTATAATAGATGACCAAAGGACAGCGTAGTCGTATGCCACAGATCATAACAAAACAAACTTGTCCTTTATCTTAAGTAATTTCGAAATTATAAGGGAATAGAACATTTTTACATATATACAAGCCAAAATCATAAATAACCCTCCTTTTCGCTTCGCAATGGTCGAGTAAAAAAATGATAGAGGTCACTGTTTAAATATTTTATTTCGTAGTATATATGACAGATTCATAAACTGATTCATAAATCGTTTTCTTTCAATTCTTTGGATTAAAAATGTTATGATTCTATTTTAGTGTCCTGTGAAGATATATTATTATCTTCATAATCATTAGAATCGTCTTCTGCACTCTTCAACTATATGCAAGATGGTTAGGTCCTATGTCTCCACAGTTACGAAATCTTGATAATTTTAAATATTTTAAATATTACAATAAGGCAGCAATTGTCTTTGGGTTTGTTTAACCACTTGCTGATAAAGTTCCAGATAGTTATCTAACATAACGCTATGATAACTAAAAGTCAATGATATTTTTTTAAGCATTTTGAATTAAGAATAATTTTCAGTATGACATTGTGAATGCAAAATTAAGAAAAATAAAAATATAATAAATATTCATCGGAGACTAGAGAAACCAAAATTGGCAATGTATCTGGCAGATAAGTTTCTGATAGGCAATCAAGGACTTTATCAGCAAATGGTGAAACTGACCCTTAAAGTCAAGCATCATAAAAGTATCTTAGTTTCATTTAAATTTTATGCCCTTCTGAAGATTTATATGAATTCCAAATTCCAAATATCAGTAACTAAGTGGGCATAGAGACGACTATAAATTTTGCGTTGACTCTATGACGGCGGCAGCGTGCCAACAGAGGACTGGATGTCGACGGTTCAGTTCCCGGCAGAACTTGGCGGGATTGGGTAACGATCAATTACACATGTACCAATGCTTTTCCACGAAAGTGTTCACTGAAAAATAATTGAAATTTACTAAGCTACAAGACTCTTTTACTGTGACTATTAGTTTTATATTTATTAACTTTGGAAAGTACGTCTTTGGTTCCTGCATCATTTTAAAAACCGAAAACTGTCCCTATCTATGCATTAGACACGATTATGTGTTAGATAATGTGTATGGTGAATTGCAAGTTAAAACGTATTATTAATAAACTACTCATAAACCATTACGATTATTATAAAAATCTTGTATAAAATCCTCGACTACAAAATTAATCATATATTTATCAGTTATTATTTTAAAAAAGAGTATAATTTCGAAGAGGAATCAAAAAAATTGTGAGTTGAAATAATAACTCTGTGATTTTTTTTTCTAAGAGATAATTTTAATCAATCATGTTTTGACTGTGATACATTTACAAATATGAAATGATGTAGTTTCCAGATTGTTAAGACGTAATTTATTGGTACAGAACTCATTGGAAGCTATTTATAAATTATTTTTGTACGCACCACACCCTCTAAACGCTCATTAATTCACACGGGGCCTGGCGATTGCATCTATTGGGAAGATCTGTAGGTCAATTTTTCTAATGTTTACGTAATAATAGCACCTAAATAGAATCTCAACTACTTGTATTTTGCCATTGTAATAGTGCATAAAGGCGAATCTCTTTTTTCTGTAGTCAGGATAAAAAAAAGGTGAAAAATAAAAAAGTTGCTATACCTTGAAATACTTATGTGCGCAATTTACCGGATACAATTAAGTAATTGGTTTGGACTTTTGGCGAGCTGTTTATTGATATTGAGGGTATTTTTTTGAATGATAAAGAAATGAAAAGCTTCTTTTGAGTCACCTTTGAGTAACCATTATGTTTTGGAATAAAAAATATAAAAGAAACATTATGTTTCTTTAACCATTTTAATAGTATATAGATACCTGAAGTCCAATATTATAATAAATTTGTCACAATTGGTTTGTTAGGTAAACATAGCACAAATGTAAGTAGTTGAGATACTTAAATTTAATTGGCCTACTGGCCCCTGCAGTGGGGCATAGGATAATGTTTACTGGTTGATACACATCATTGGATAAACACAATTTTTTTAAAGTCTAGAAAGACACTTGGTCTTAAATGATTATTTGGTTATTACAAGTGTGTTAAAACAGTTTGATAAAGCAATCAAAATCTGAGATCTTTTTTTACTTTCTTGCATAGAAATTTAATTTCCTCGTTTCTCTTGTTTACGCAACGATCAAATTTACATCACGTCTTTCGCCTCCATTTTTTTTATCGCAAACTGACTTCCGATGCTCCACATCATGGAAAGCATGTCCATCTCGAGATTTTCGTAGCTCCACCCACTAGTGCAATCTAAAATACCTCATAACACCTTCGGAATAAACTTGCACTTCCATTACATCGATAAGTCTTATACGTTTAGAAATATGACTCTACGACAGAGCATTCGAAAATACACTTAAAATATGTAGTTTTAAAGTTTTAATAAGTTTATTGTGGAGTGGTTTTTAAGCGATTTGTAGACGTGAAGTATGGAGAATGCTTCCGTTAATAGAATTTTAATGAAGCAATGTCAGTCCAAGATGTGCATGTCATGCCCATCTCCTTACGTGCTCTGACGCGCTTGCGTCCACTATGTACCGTCGACGAAATAAGTAGAGCACTATCGAAAAAGTTATTTTATGAAATACCAAATTAACCGAATAATTACTAGATGTAGTTACACTGAATTATGAATTTAGTAATATTTTCATAATTCATGCAATTACAAATATTTTTGAATCCGAAATAATAACTCTCTGTAACTCAATTTAACACTAAAGTTTAGCCGATGAATTATTTTTAAATGAGTTCTTTGAAAAACTTCGCATACGATTGAGCTACAACTGGCAGCATGAGACCGAGTTTTCATTCAGTTATTCTTTTCTAACGATCATAAAAACCGCCATTCGATAGAGCGAACAAGATTTTTGTCTGCAAAATTGCGATAGGCCACGATCTTTGAGTTATATAAAAACATACTTTTACGTAATAAATTTGACAGATATAAACCACATAATGTTTGTTTGGTTATTGTATTGTATTTGAAGGATTACGAGAAACTCGGTACTTATTCATAGACCAAGAGATCGAATGCATTCTTAAATAAAAACACAAAAAATACTTTTTTTTCTGACAGTGCTTCCAAAATGTGAGTGGCCATCTATATTTGCCGAATCTATTCCATCATAGAAAGATAATAATTACATTGGTACTGTTATAGATGTAGCGATACGAAGCAATAAGCGTACAGACATAGTAACATAGCCTTCTGGTGCAAACTACAACCAGGGTCCTATTCTGTGCGTGCGAGACTACGAATGCAGTCGAAAAAAATGACTAATTCAAGACCGTGCTGCCCACTGCTCCACTGTGCTGCCAAGGACCTAACAGGATTGACGAATTTTTCAAGCACTTGTTACTTTTTCGCTACTACAGAGGGACAAAGTGGATTTTGTAAGCATTTTTAATTAAGAATATTTTCCACTATAAAATTGTTAATGCAAAATTGATCAAATATAATAATCACCACTAATAATTATAAATTTAATATTTCTGTTACACATATATCAATCAATAACGTCAAAAATGGATATCATGCAATGTAAATGTAGATATGAATTCATATGATAAGATTACTCGTAGTAGGATAAGGTCGCAAAAACCTATCCTTCAATTGATTATTAAAATATAATTTATGTCGTGCGTAGAGAGTAGACCCCCGCGTACAACTTTATTGAAGGTAACGGTGATTGTATTGTGTTATAGGCATTTAAGGGCTGTGTCGTTTGACAATAAAAAACTTGTTTAGTGATTGCGAACATGGAGCAACTATTTGAGTTCTTTAAATCGTTTTAAGTTCTCATCTTGAACTTACTGCTCCCATTATATTACCAACGGATCCTTTTCTACACTACTTTGGTTTTATTTAGTGTCGCATAAGAATGTTCAGTGTATTTGAAAATCCTAAAACCGCTTTCAGTAAAAAATGATTCTTGAAGGACTCATCTTTTTTAAGTCTGTTAAAAACAATGTTTCAATTATGTTCTGTGATCGGCACACCACTAGGACTCTAATTTAATCGTATTTTAATTGCTTTCCAAAATAAGTAAAATATCATAACACAAATTTACTTCCATTAAATACATAATTGCAGTGATATTTTGACATGTATTATAGAAAAATATAACAATACGCATATTTATATAACACAAATTGTTGTTTATGTTTTTCTAAATCATAAAATACAGTTGTCGTTACATTCGGATTTAAAAACCGCATAACCGTTGCCTACCAAAATATAGATCTAACCTAAAATTGTTGTCTAGGCAAACTCTAGATTTTTTTACAATAAAAAGAACCTTATCTCGTGGTAATAACGTTTAACGTTATATATTAAATTACCTGTGGTGAGACGGACCCATTAGTCTGCTTACAATTAACCCGTTTGTTTAAAACCGCGAAATAAAACTGTGTTAGTTTGGCAGTGCACGAGACACGCAAATTTTATTGGTCTAAAGGTTATTTTGTTTATTGCTAGCTGTTTTCCCGCCACATCGCTCGTGTAAGTTATAGCCTATTCCACTCGCGTATGATGTTGCTTCCTGTAGGTGAAAGAATTATAAAAATCAGATTAGCTCTGCGATTTTGTAAAAATTCACTCAGGTGTCTGAATTCACTTCAAAAAGCGGCAACCGGTCAATCTTAAATTGGTTAAGACGTTTCGTGGCATATGTGAAGTGACTTTCGAAATGACATAGGATTAGAATATCCGAGATATGTATTTTCAATAAATTTTGTCTTTTATTATTTAAACAAAAAATGGTATCAACAGAATTTCTTCACTAAATGGCGTGAATTCCGACACATGAGTGAATTCGAATTTGGAACTGATCTCTGATCTCTCTAGCCATGCTTCAAGTTATAAGATACGACATCTTATCGATGATCTAGTTGTACTTTAGGAAAGAAGAATGAACGGTAAATAATGATTATGGATTTGATAGCAGTGTTACCAATTTTATCATTTATCCCTTTATCCACCAAAAGACATGTCAATGTACACACACCGGCACAATTAGGGGAAAATAAAAAAGGTTGATTTTTTCCAAACTTTCGGGTATTACAAGTTGTTATTATTTATGTGTTAATACCCTCTTTAGAAGTTATCTTAAGTGCAAATTTGTCACAGATTGTGAAGTGTGTTGACAGATTTTATGACCCTTTAAAAAATTTGCTGACACTTATTTTAGAATTGCTTCTAATAAGATTTTTGTAAAGTGACAGCAACTTCTACTTCTAGGGCTGTAGCCATGATCGAAGAAGGGCATACTTACCGATCGGTATCGACTTCAGTGATTTACCGCATTGTTCGCCGCTTTAGGGAGACCGGATCTTACGTGCGCCGTCGAGGACAGGGCAGAAATCGGGCTGAAAGTGCCATTGACGACCGATTTATCAGCATACAAACTCTGAGAAATCGTGACTAACCTCTGTTCAGACACGAAATCAACTGGCTGACTTCCGCAACATAAATGTTAGTGATCGGCCAGTGAGAAGACGTCTTAATGAAGTTGGATTAAGGTCTTACGTTCCAGCAAAAGCACCGAAACTCGAGGCAGCTCATCGTGTAGCAAGATTAGCCTTTGCCCGTGAGCACCGAGATTGAACAAGTGAGCGGGGTCGTGTTTTATTCACCGATGAGAGCCGCATTTGTGTAAATTTTGTGGATGGGAGGAAAAGGATGTGGAGGTATCGAGGTGACTACAGACTAACTTCACGGAATTGGTGTCATATGGTGGAGGGTCATTAATGGTATGGGGTAGCATATGTTTAGGAGCCCGCACAGATTTAGTGCTCATTGAAAATGGATTTCTCACTGCGTACCGATATGTAACAGAGGTCTTAGAACCACATGTCTTGCCTTTTGCCCCATTAATAGGCCAAAATTTCATTTTTATGCATGATAAAGCACGCCCTCACACTGCGAGTATAGTGAATATCTACCTCCGTGAGGTTGGTATCAATTAAATGGACTAGCCAGCGCGATCACCGGACACGAACCCAACAGAACACCCTTGGGACATTCTGGGAAGAAGAGTCCGACAACCTAATCCAGCTCCCAGGAACGTTGAAGAGCTGAAACTGGCTTTAGGGGAAGAGTTTGGTGTTCCCCTAATTATGCCGGTGTGTGTAGTAGCATGAAACAAAATATAATAATAACATCTCTAAGACGTCTTATTCTATGGATAGAATCATGTCTAGAGAGTTAGGAGTTTCTGAGCCTATTCGATGCATACAATCAAAACTTTCCTATTTATAATATTAGACCTCCATGTGATGCTACCAGTTCTTCAAAAAGCCTTTGGGTGTGTTCTGCTTCATGTCCTTTTTGTTGTTCAAGCAGTACTTTTATTTTATTGTTGGCCAACTTGAGCTCGTGTTCCAGTTCTGTAATGCAGTTTAGTGCCCTCTCATAAGTATTTAATTCTTCTTTGAGAGTACTGAGTGCACACTTTGACGCATTACTTCTATATGCTTGGTATGCAGTTCACCAAGCTCACTCTTCAGTTGTGAGTTCCGACCAATAATATGTTTAATTTCTTCTTCACTTTCATCTTGTTCCTGTAGTAACTGGTTGCACGTGTCCTTTGAATCCTTAAGCTCCTGAAGTGCTTGGCTTAACTGCATTTCTGTATTTTATGCAGCAGCCTTACGGGTCAACATAATGAAATCAAATTTCCTAAAAAAAAGAAACAAAACAGAATCAATGCAAGAATTGGAAAGTAAATAAGTTTTAAAATAAATAAATAGTAAATAAATAATGTCAATTTCCCTTAGACAGCCAATAATTCAAACCACGTGCAGTTAATAAAGGTTTAATGATCCCCTTATTCTGCAACAGCGTTGTTTCGATGTTGCATTTGATGCTGTATTGTTACAGAATATCGAAGCAGTCGTTACAAGTATAACCCAGAAATAATTTCTAGGAAAACAAATCTTCTTTTTGTGTTTTCAATTTACAACTAAATATTGAACTGTTTTTAGAAACGGAAAAAGAGAACCTTTTAATATTTAATGCCAAATAAGACTGATTTTCCAAAAAAAAAAAATCAGTTTCGAAATGGTATATATGTCAAAATCTATTTTTAATACCCAAATTAACTAGCATACTAGCATACTTATCAATTTTCCTCAAATAGTACCTATAATGACGACAGAAAAATTTAATTGGTGCATCTAAAAGTTAACTTTGCGTTATTAAATCCAAAAAGTGCTATTAGACAACTGTAGATTTCTCATTTTTCTTCAATATAATTATTATGTGACTGTTCTCGCGACTTCGCTTAAAGAAATTATAGCCTATATCACCGCGTATGATGTATACGTAACTCACCGTAGCTGAAAATAAAATATTATTAAAATTCACCCACTTGTTCCGACGCCTATTCAATGCTAACAAATATACCAACAACCAAGCCTTTCCTCTAATAATATTGCTATATATTATTTCAATATATATAAAATAATGTATTTCGACATCTTTTCATCATCTTTTGTGATATTCGATTTAGCCGCCGTTAAAATAATATTTACTCTTTCAACTCTATTGGTTACAAGCGCGTCTCTAAAGAGCTGCACTCATCACCAGTCCTTTTACGTCCCCACTGCAGGGGCTCAGGCCTTCCTAATGGATGGTTAAGGAGGATGGGCCATGACCCTCCACGCTGGCCCAACGCGGATTGGAGGGTATTGACGACTGCAAATGCAGCCGGGACCAACGGCTTAACGTGCCTTCCGAAGCACGGAGTAGCTCGAGATAATAATTTTTTGGTTACTCATCCCGTGACCGACCCTTGCTAAAGTTGCTTAACAACTACGATCGCGGGCCGCGGCGCTTATCCACTACGCCACCGCTAAAGAGCTGCACTAATCCGTCATAAAACCTGTCTTATTGTAATGTATCAGAATACCTGTAAAGATGACGAATGAGAGAATAAAGTAAATACGGATATAATGTTGAAGGAGCAGAGTGAATGTTACGAGCGAAGTTGAATATTATTATCTATATCTATATGAATATTGTAAAGAGATAAATTTCTAACTATGTTTGTTTGTAGGAGCTCATCTTCGAAACTATTGATCAGATCATGATAATTCTTTCACCTACGGGAAGCTCTTTCATACGCGGGTTATATAGGCTATTTATTACGTGGGCAAAGTCGCGGGAAAATAGTGATAATATTAATAGGAATACGTTTTTAAGTCTCACTATAACTCAAAAGGTGGTTTGATTTGGCTAATTTTTGCTAAGATTTCGATTTATGTGTAAAAGTCAAAGAAAGGTTGAAAGTTGCAGTGAAAGCAATAATTTTATTTTCATATGCGAACTAATATGCTATTCTGCAATTAAATCAGTGTCGGACTAGACGTTGAGCACAACACTGTCATAGTATAAAGATGCAATGAAATAAAACTTCGAAGAAGATTTTTTTGATTAAACCTCTATGCTGTGTTAGCTCTGTGATCGACATCGATTGTGATGCTAAGTAATTTACAGAATATCACATATATAGGATATATAGGACCTTTCTCGGAAAACTATGAAGCAATAAAAAGGTATATCAAGGAAAAGTTTCTTTTCTTCATTAACCTGTTGGGAAATCGAATCCGGGACCATTATATTGTCGTGCGAACCTTTCTACCCCGATGACTTCTGTATCTATTACAAAATAAAAATAAGCAAATAATGAGTTTGTTAATGTGTATTTGTTTGAAGGTCAGCTTTGTTTACAACGGCTCTTTAGACAGGAGGCCTATTCCGAAGCATTTAATGTCACCCATCATTCAATAACGTAAATGTGAAAAATATTGAAAAAAATTGGATTAAGCTTTTTGAAAACTACTGATGTATAATCTAATGAATGAATAATAAAATGATATTTCCAATTTAACCGATCCGATAAAATATATCGATAAATGACATAACTATACATTTTTTTTGTAGAAATTAATACTTTTTTCATTTTCCATTATAAACATTATAAACATATAAATATTTTGACAGATAGTACAAAAATTACAATAGATTCAACTAATGTGCTTTACCAATATATTGAAAATGTCGATTGTCGACCTATCAAAATAATTCAAGTAGCAATCATGTCAGACCATAGCGGCGAATGTGAGTGAGGCGGACCCTTAATGAGTTATATTTCACACTTTATAGTAATAGAAAACAAGACTCAATTTAAATTTCAATCATACTTTATCGTCGGGATTAGTTAGTAGGATCTTACGGTACGTTTTGTTCTGTTAGATTTGCGAATTTTGTTAAACAATGATACTTGAGGTACTTTAGGTCTAGCTATATAAATTGTATTTTAAGTAACATAACTATGTTATGACTTTTGAAACCACAAATAAATTAAAACGATGTTTTTTTGTTCTATTGATAGTTTCATAAATCTTCTAGCTAATATCAAAAAAGTCTAATTAACACTCGACAGTGGTGAGTGTGAGAGAATTTTGCAAAAGTCGAGTTGGAAACATAAGTGATTATCGTAATTCGTTTCTAGAATAGGCCCCCTAGATTATGTGTAATTGGGAATTCCCATACTTTTTTATTACCACAAACGACAAACGGGCCGTGACAATGAAATAATAAGATATACCTATTTAAAAAACTATACACATATACACATTATGTTTGATTGTTTAGAAGACTATTAATTATATTATCAATTAGTCTGTTGAAACTAAAATAGAAAGTAAATTTATATTGTCACAATAATATTTATATTATAAAATAATAACAAATATTTTTAAAAGCTTGAATTTCCTTAAATGTTTACAATTCTATTTTTAATTAAGTCAAGGTACATTGATCCGGTAGTCAAACCATTTGTCAAACTTGTATTTTGAATCTTTAATAATAATTTAAAAATAAATAAAATTAGTACATATTATGTTCAAAATTGGTATCAGCAACCCATTTTCAATCCCTGACGCAAAAAAGGGGTGTTATAAGTTCGACGTTTCTGTCTGTGTGTATGTATGTGTAGCACCGTAGCTCCTAAAGTAATGAACCGTGGTTGTTCTTAGCGTAGTTTAGGAGCTAGAGGCACTTTACCAAGACGAAGTGACTACTTTTTTTCAATTATTTTTAGTTATAGCATCCCAGCTTGTAAATTTTGATTTGATTAAAGTTTTACTTATAATATTGATTAATTTTGCATTCACAATCCTATGTTGGAATATATTCTTAATGAAAAATGCACCAGCCATAGGTCTCATCTCAGAGTGTGTGGGGTTAGTGGATTTTTTATTCAGAATATAAACTTTTACCTCGACTTAAGTGGCTATCGATTTTTTTATCAAGATCATTTTGAAATATATTTTTGTATTTAAATTTAAAAAGTATGATATCACTTCACAGTATAAAACAAAGTCGCATTCACTGTCCCTATGTATGCTTAAATTTTTAAAACTACGCAATGAATTTTGATGCGGTTTTTTTAATAGATAGGGTTATTCAAAAGGAAGGTTAAACTATCACGCTTTTCGAATTTGCTTAGTCAAGCTAATAATTTTATATTTTAGAGTTATTTTTTGGGTTTTTAGCTCTAATAATGTTGGCACTGTTTATAAAGTTATTGTACTTTTCTGACAATGTTTATTGAAATAGATAAAAAAAAATATAGTTATTACTTTAAGAGTGTCTTAAATAAACAATCGAAGATACAATATCCAGTATCCGGCATTTCATCATTCAGCTTTTGGTACACGATATTTTATTTACTTAGGGTCAATTCTTTTAATTATCAGTATATTCTATTCCAGTATTAGTATCCCTCTAATATCTGATGATCCTTGGCCTAATGTGACCTTAGGGAGAATCCGCCTCTGTCCAAAACCAACTTAAAGTTAGTGTTTTATCTTACACGGTTTTTTAAATATCTCCACACAAAAAACATGTAACGTAAAAAAAAAACGAACACATATTTACATAATATGAATACTATTTCTTTTAACCAGTATTAATAATTTTTTAACTAGCACAAGTGAAAGAAAACCAAAAACAGAAATTAAAAAAGAACAAGATACTTTTTTCTGTGTCCCATTAAAAAATTATAACAACAAAGTTATATCGTTCGGACCTCCTTATTATTTTGTAATTTGAATTATAAATACATTCTACTTTCATTTGTTCTGGCGTCGATGAAAGTAGCCGATGTACACACATAGACAAAGCGAAACAATTACAAACACAATGTATTATTAAAGTGGAACAGATGAATGGTTTGCATATTACCTGGAGCTCTATTTTCAAATCACTCGTTTAAAATCATATTGACGTCTCTACTTCTCAGTCGTATTACACTGTTTTCCTGCACTTAAGAGTTTTTTATCCAATGTAATCCAACATTTTGAATTTTATTGGTTTCATGGAGAAAATAAAAAAAATAACTCCAATGAAAACTATATCACATGTAGATGTGTACATTTTGCCTTTTTAGGAAAAATGATCATAATATTATTAAATTAAACCACACTAAAAATGTTGCAGTTTTGACGATGACATTAATTTTATCATGCCGTTCTCTTTGATCCTAGCAGATAGTCAAGCGAAACAAACTTACAGAATTATTATGTTGGGTGATTTGTAGTAAACGAGCGCACGACACGATTCGAATAATTCAAATATAGAACTCCTGAGCTATAGTAACGGGGGTAAAGATTCGTTGCAGGTGACTTATCAACCTTAATTTGCTTTTTATGCGATACAAAACAATAGGGGGTCCCAACTATATTATATTTATCGCATCAATACATGCCGAGTTTAAATAAACAAATTTGCATTTTTTTAAATTTTATTAAATTCTTCTTTTAGTAGTTATATTTTTTTTTTCTGGTAATTAATTGTAAATACATGTTGATAGTCAATTTTATACACTTCACTATCAAGTCAACGTCGAGTACAGCATTCTCACAGCATAAAGATTCAAGATATAATACCTTTACTACCTATTGAAGTAGGCTTCATTTGATTTAATCTCACTACTGTGACAGCGAGTTCAATGTTAATTATATTATAATTCAATAATATTTCAAAAGAGTATAAAAATAAATTGAAAAACATCATTTAAAGATAGTCTTTGCATTACAATAAATTAAACTTTTACCATCCTAAACAAACATCACTTGCACACGCTTCACATTTTTTTATCTGTGGCGCTAATTTGGACGCGAATCGATTGGACTTTACAACTCGAGATGTTATGAATCGATTAAATATTACGAATGCTAAAGTAGTGTGTCCGTTGATGATCACGAACTAGTGATGCCTAATACGAAGTGCTTTTGGTATTCACCGGTAGCTTTATTATAAAGCTCGTCATCTACTCTAAGAAGAAGATATGGAAAAATACAGAATGGCTTTTTGAGACGGAAGGGTAACTGTTATACATTCTTTAACATTGGAATACACTCTATAATATTCTAAAATATTTCAATCTGAATTCACCGATTTAAAAATAAATACTAGGAAAAAAAATCTAAAAAAAACCCTACATCTACAGTTTTTACACTGACCAATCCGCACTAGGCCTGCATGCGCGATTATGGCCGATTCTTCCTATCCGATTCGATTATATTCTATCCAAAGGAAAAGGTTGTGCCCCAGCATTGGGTACACTAATAGGTTGGTGATGATGATTATGGAAGGCAGAAATGACGAATGTATCACAACACCCAGATCTAAGGCTCATTTGTCTACATTGCTCCGTTCAGGAATCGAACTCGGAGAAAGAGAGAGAGATGATAATACTTTGAAAAAAGGTTGGCTAAGTTTAGCTGGTATAGTTGGTGCTGCTGGTAATATATCATAAAATATATCTTTCAGTTGGTGATTACCTTAGCAAAGTCACGCTCTATCAACGGAAGCCGGCAAACATCAGATACCCACGTCAAATGTTAAGTGCCTTCAATCAGGAGCTGCTAAGGTCACCAGTTCACCAGGCAATGGGAAAGATGCGTTATCTCAACGATCAATGAAGCAGTCACTGGACGTATTATCGGAATACGTTCATTCTGTTGCTTTTTAGGATTCCGTACTCAAAGAGTAAAACGGGTCCCTGTTACTAAAACTCCGCTGTCCATCCATGTGTCCGTTTCTCACCAGGCTGTATCTCCGAAATTAGGTAGCGTAAGCACTTGAATTATGTAAAGGTAAACATCAAGACCCGAGACAATATGAAAAAGTTCATTTTCTGCATGGACCAGACCGAAAATTGTAACGGTGACACAATGGAACCAGCGTGTGATCCACTCTCATAATTTTTAGTTTCATAAATAAAACTTTCCAACATTTTTCACACACACATATATGCTTATATGCCTAAAGTTCAATTATAAATAAACATAGTTTAGAAGCTTATAAATATAAAATCGAACTTCTCGCTCTCTTATCTATCACTCACAAATGTCAAACATACATACAGGTAAAACTGATGACCTCCTTTTAATTGAAGTCGGTTAAAAATTAGATAATGCTACCATAGCTTTTAGTCTTTGAGGACTTTTCCGTGTAATAAAATCAACTACAAATTATTATTTCAAAAAGAAAACTATGATCCATCCAACTTTATGTGTAACCTTCAAAGATGCTTTCTTCAACCTCCTCAAGGCAATGTTTGGTTTGCAGAAAAAAATACATAATATTGACGGTCTCTAATCCTATATCAATACTGACTTCCCTATCTGATTTTTATTGGCAACTTTTCCCTTAGAGGTACATTATAGTGAAAAATAATGCTTAAAAAGTGACTCAATTCAAAATGAAAAAAAAATGTAATTAAGTGCTTATTCAATCCTTTTTTAGAAAAGTAAAATACTTATAGTAAACTTTTTTAGTTGTGTTTGTATATGTTACAGTTTAACCAGTTTTAGATAGATTGCGTTTTCCCTAGTTAGTTAGAACTAGTTTTTAATAAATGACTTTTTTAAAACTAGAATTAACGAATGCTTAAATTTGTATATCAGTAAATACTAGTTCTTACTAGACAAGACGCGTTTCTCCAAAGCAAGTCAGTAAAAATAACTTATTAAATACTTTAATTATTTTGTTATTTTTTAAAAAATTACCTCGAAATTTAAGGCGAAGTTTGATGCTACAAAAGTTAATAACAAGAAAAAAATTATAAACAACAAGGTTATTATGGCTTTGTAGGTCACGTGATAGGTAAGATATATAAAAATTTGATTTCTTCAATTTCAAGGTTATTTATTTTTAATAGATAACAAAAAAAATATAAAATAAACAAAGTTATTTTTCAATGTCTCGCTTCGGAAAAACGCGTCTTATCTACTAAGAACTAGTTTTAACTGATATACAATTTTTAGCATTCACTAATTCTAGTTTGAACAAAAAAGGCATTTAGTAAAAACTAGTTCTAACCGGGGAAAACACTTTCTATCTAAAAACTATTTTTAACTTTAACATATATACTTCTATAATATATAAAGCTTAATCTATTTATATAAAATTAAATATAAACAAAATGTAAAACCCCCTTTTTAAATATATCAAAACATAATATTGAGTAAATAGAGCGAAATTTGCTATGATCAATGTAATAATTTTTAGCATTCGATAATTCTAGTTTATATCAAATATGTAAGAATGATCAGTTAGATCGAATTAAAAAGTTGCTTAACAACTATATCGCGGACCGAACGCACTAAACATTGTGCCATCGAGTTCTAGTACTATAGTAAAGATAAATGAAAACCATTAAACCCGAAATAAGACAATAATTACAATGACGAGTCGGCAATGACAGACTCATACTTAGGTAACTCAAATGCAATAAATCTCAGCATCATTTAAGACCGTTACAATCACTGATTCCCACAAATTGATCACTTTCCTTATTATTTCTATTACTCTAACTATACCTAGGTTTTTAATCGGAGTGACTTGAACAATCTTAAAAAAAATCTGTGAAACGATGCTCTTTCTTAAAAAAATATTTAATAACAGTTAATAGTACAGAGTAGAAGATTACTCGTTTCTTTTTAAAATGTTCAGTTCAAAAGGAATACAATTTAAAAATAGTATGTCTTGTGTTGTTTAATGATATTACGAGAAAATCTATAATCTTTATATCTTGTTTTTCTGAAAAAAATGGCAAATTTTTTAAGTCACCTAAAAAATGTTACTGTCGCATTTATGCTAGTCAAATTCTCAGTTAACGGGTTTATCAGGGTTATGTTTAAGAGAGTTAGGTTGAAATTTCCTAATATTTTTTTTACAAAACTGAGTCAAATATACCCTTGTTTTAGCTTCAAATTTTCTATCGAATAAATATCTGGTATATTTGACTTAGTTTTGTAAAATATTGCCAGATAACAGGTTTTACCGGCATGGGTGTGAGATATATTCTCGCTTCTTAATAATAAGAAACATACGAATATTATCAGAATATTTAAAAATTGAGTTCAAGTTCGATCAAAGCTTCAGATTTCGAATAATTATTATGAATTATTAGGTAGATAATCAAGTTGCTCTGCATATGGAGCCAGGGACAAAGTAAATTTTTTTAGTATTTTATCATTAAGAAAACTTTAATCTTATTATACTCACTTGGTTTTTGCGATAAAGTATGAATAATATTTGGTCGATAACTTTTTGCAATTAGGTACTTTTTTGTCCATGAGCTAAAATAAAAACAAATAATTTGCTGATTTATTTA
>OU893352.1:915692-1002689 GCA_918026875.4 Diatraea saccharalis | reverse complement strand
ACCGAGTAACAGATGATTGTAGTGATCGAGTTCATTATAGCTGTGTTTTAATTGTGACATAATTGCATGACACAATGGTTGATTATTATTGTTACATAAAATTTCCAAACTGTTTATATATTTGGTTAATATTTCGGCTCCTTCCCAATATGGTTGCATGTCGTAGTAGACGATAAGCTTCCACTCGTCTCTTGCAAGATGTATATCTGATTTTTTATCGAAATAGATGGCTTGATTGTTCTTTAACGGTGATATATTATATGTGCATCGTACTGGCAATATGGTAAGTAGGGTGATGAATGCTGCTTTGATACTACGGTTTCCTTTCTGGGTGCATGTTTTAGGTGTAATTTTTGATGATTCCGACTGTTTCTTTTGCTCGTGATGCTTTTCCTGATTATTTATAGGCAACGTTGATAATTTAACGATAGGTCGTAAAATAATGCCGTTTTTTGTTTTGAGGCTCACGACTCGTACATATCCATCTTTTCCGGGATGGAGTTCGCAAACTCTTCCAAGTGCCCACTTGCCTGGGGGCAAGTTCGTGTCTTGAATGATAACTATGTCACCTACTTTTTGATTTTGCTTGCTTTGCTTCCACTTACTACGAGCTGATAACTGACACAGGTACTCTTTCTGCCATCTCTTCCATAGATCGTTAAAAATTTTTTGTGTTAGTTGCCATCTTGTTCTTTCATCCCGTTCGGTTTCGATGATACTTAATGTAGGGCCACTAGCTAAGAAGTGAGACGGCGTGAGAAAATCAATGTCTTCAGGATCTTCTGTGATAGCACAAAGCGGCCTGGTGTTTAAGCATGCTTCTATTTGTGCTAATAATGTAGAATACTCTTCATAGGTGAGTTTTTGTTCTCCCAATACTCTACGAAGGTGGTGTTTTAAACTTTTTACGGCGGCCTCCCAGAGCCCGCCAGCGCTAGGCCATGATGGTGCATTAAAATGGAATTCTATTTCCATATCTGATATTTGTGAATAAAAGTCGTCATCTATTAATTTTTCTAAATACATATATTCTTGCTGTAAGATGCGACTGGCTCCGACGAAGTTGGTGCCGTTATCGCAGTAGATATGTCGTGGTGTTCCACGTCTGGCTGCCATTCGTCTGAGTGCTGATAAAAATGCTGATGCAGATAAATCAGAGACGAGCTCCAGATGCACCGCTTTTGTCACCATACAAACAAATACAGCGATGTATCCTTTTGTCGTCTTGACCCTCGACCTTTGCTCGTTTTAACATCCACGTAGCCAGTAAAATCGACTCCACAGTTGTAAAAGGGTCGAGTAGGGTTACTGCGGGCGGCTGGTAAATCTCCCATGAGTTGACTCTGCTTATCAGGGTTGTGTTTCCTGCAAATAACGCAGCAGCAGATGTGCTTCTTTACTGCTCTGTTACCCCCAATTATCCAGTACTGACGTCTAAGGTATGATAGAGTCAATCGTGTACCTCCATGGAATGTGTTTCTATGAGCTTGATCTATAAGCCAGTTTGTTAGATGACCACAGTGGGGGATGATTAAAGGATATTTCATATCTTCGTTAATCTGTGCATGCTTGATTCTGCCACCCACTCTTAGTAATCCTTCATTATCTAAGAAAGGATTGAAACTTAGAATTTTGCTTCTACAATTGATCCTTTCTTTATTTTGAAGAGAGTTCATTTCTTCATTAAACTCAAGATGCTGATAGTGTTTAATAATTAATTGTTTTGCCCTTGATAATTCATTCACTGATAAATACATATGTTTCTCTGTCAATTGTCGGTTACGTGACACCGCGCGTAGTACCCAAGCGACTACTCGGATTGCACGGCTGAAATTGCTGTGTTTGCTGATAATTTCTTCAATAATATTGTATTTATTTGCAGTAATGACCGCTGCAGTTGAATGAACTTTCTTAATTTGTTTTATTTCTTGGTTTATGACGTACAAAGTTTTCTTATGATTTTCAGAGTTGAATGAGGCTAACCATTGGGGTCCAGACCACCACAGAGTATGTTGTTGTAGTTGTTTAACAGATATTCCTCTGCTGGCGCAGTCTGCTGGATTCTCTGATGATTTTACGTGACGCCAACATTCTGGAGGCATAACTGTTTTGATTTGCTCAACTCTGTTTGCTACAAATGCTTTCCAACGATTAGAGTCGCCTTGTATCCACCCTAACGCTGCTGTTAAATCTGTCCATCCGAACTTCTTAATATTGTAATTTGAATATATTTTCGAAACGGTATCCATTAGTTTTGATAATAACACGCATGATAATAATTCGAGACGAGGTAATGTGAAGTTTTTCTTTACAGGTACAAGTCTTGCTTTAGCTGCTCCTATGATAACTGATGAATGCTCCGCGATATGCTGATTTTGCTGCTGAATTTTGTAGTAGATGACACAAGCGTATGCTTTAGTTGATGAGTCACAAAAGCCATGTAACTCGATTGTGTCATTTTCATGACTTTTTAACCATCTTTGTACCTTTATCTCCTTGATAATTTCTAAGTCGTGTCGTATGATTTCCCACTCTCTATTGATTTCATCTGGCAATTCACTATTCCATTCAAGGTCACGAAGCCAAACCTTTTGAAATAATAGTTTCAATTTTGTAGTTACCGGGGAGAGCCAACCAAGTGGGTCGAAGATCTTTGATATTTCCGACAATAATAAGCGCTTGCATAGTGGTTTTGATGTTAAATTGGTTAAGTTGAATTGGAATAAGAATACATCTTCTTGAGGGCTCCAGCGTAATCCAAGAGTTTTAGTCGATTCATGATACTTAAAATCGAAAGATGCTTGTTGTGTGGCAGGTTCATTTCCTTTTAATATGTCAATGTTATTGGAAGACCATTTACGAAGGTTAAACCCTCCGCAGTTGAGTAATGCTATTAACTCAGTTTTGAGTTTAGTTGCTGAGTTGATATCATGGCTACCACTTAATAGATCGTCCATATAAAACTCTTCGACTAATGCTTGCTTAGTCCTGGTTGAAAACTTGTGACCCTCGTCTTTCGCCAATTGCTTTAACGTCATCATCGCAAGGAAAGGTGCTGCCTTTGTGCCATAAGTGACGGTTGTTAAGTTATATTCTTGTAGTGTATGGTTGGTGCTGCTGGTTGATGATTGGTTTTGATCTCTCCAGATGATTCTATGAAGGTTTTGATCTTCTTGATGTAATTTGATCTACCTGAACATCTTTTCTATGTCGGCAGTGAAAGCAATTTTGTACTGTCTCCAGCTTAAAATCAATGATAACAAATCTTTCTGTAAGTTAGGTCCGCTAAACATCAAATCATTTAGACTATGGCCCGATGACGTAGGCGATGACGCGTTGAACACAACTCGCAGTGAAGTAGTTGAAGAATCGGCGCGAATGACGCAATGATGCGGTAAGTAACACGTTGGTGTCTGGTTACCGGTGCCTTTGTTTACTTTTTGCATGTGGCCGAGTTTTATATATTCATTTATAAATGCTTGATAGTCGTTAGATAATGATTGACTTTTTATAAACCTCTTCTCCAAATTTAAAAATTGTGCAACTGCTTTTTGTTTAGATTCTCCCAATAATTCCATTGCGTTTGGTTTCATTGGAATTCTAACGATGTAACGACCGTCCGTTTGTCGTATTGTTTGTTCTGTAAATTGTTGAACACAATAATGATCATCTAATGACGTAGATTCAGGATTATCAGCGATGTCTTCGACTGCCCAAAATCTTTCAATGTCGTCGATATTGTTCAAGATCACGTTGCATTGATATGTCTTCACGTTACCACATAATAACCACCCGAGCTGGGTCTGTTGCGCAATTGGTTGTGATTCATTATCTCCTTTGATGATTCCTCCCAACATGATAAGGGAATAGATGTCTGCACCTAGTAATAGATCTACAGGTCTACTGATGTAAAATTCAGGATCCGCTAATTTGATGTTTTCAATATACGACCATGATGGCTTAGGGAATGATTGATTAGGGAGATTATTTATGAGATTGTTCATTATGATGACGTCGGTGTTGAAGGTGAAGTCGGTATGTAACGCCGATGCTGTTATTTTGATAGAACCCTTGCTGTTGTTCTCTTGTGCGCCTAATCCGAATACAACACCTCTACAGCGATGACGGGGTAATCGGAGTCGTTGTGCTGCGTTCTCAGTGATAAGAGATATCTGCGAGCCTTGATCGATAAGAGCTCGCATGGTATGAAGTGTACCGTCTGCTGCCGATACTTTGATTACTGCTGTTGAGAGAAGAATCTCCGAAGACTTTTGTTGTGATACATTGACGATATCGGTTGTCTTGATATCTGAATGGCTTGATTTAACGAATGCGTCATGTAGCAATGTATTATGTTGTTTCATACATTTACTACATGTTTTTGTTGAGATGCATTGTTGACCCTTATGATCGTATAAACAGTTGATACAGATGCGGAGGCTGTGAATAGTTCGTAATTTCATTTCATTTGGCAGTTCTAGAAATTCCTTGCAGTTAAAAATGCCATGTTTTCCTTTGCAATGAGGGCATCGAAATGCTGATGAAACATATAATGCTTTTGCAATCGGCTTGTTCGATTGATAGGTATTATTTGCAGTATATTTATTGTAATTGTAATTATATTGTTGATTAGGCTTTTTTGGTATAAATGACATGTTTTGTGAAGTAGGTTTTTGCGTAATATTGTCTTGTTTCCGTTTAGAAGCTTCTAGAGAAGTAAATTTATTTTCTAGAAAATCAAAAAATTCTCTTAATGACGGTAACTCTCGTGGACTTTTTAGTGATTCAATGTAGTCCTTATGCGTTTCAGCGTCCAGTTTCTGCGATAGTATATGAACCACGAGAGGATCCCAGGAACTGATGTCCACTCCGAGCGATTTTATGGCGTTCAGACACTCATTGGCAGTGTCATGAATCTTTTTGATAAATGGTGCTGTTTGATGTTGCATTACTGGCAAACTCATGAGAATATTGATGTGCGAACTAAATATTAATTTGGTATTGTTGAATCTATGGTTTAAAATATCCCAACATATTTGATAGTTTTCAGTGCTTATGTTTAGGTGTTGAATGAGCTTTTCAGCTTCTCCTTTTATTTTACTTTTCAAGAATTGCATCTTTTGAGCATTTGACATAGATCGGTTGTTGTGAATAGCCTCCAAAAATAAATCTTTAAATGAATTCCATTTATGATAGTCACCACTGAATGTAGGGATGTCCATAGTTGGTGTAGAATGTGCTCTAAATGATGCTGACCACATTTTTTGATTTAGAACCTTTTTGATGTCATTATATTCTTTTTCATAGATATTGAATGTACGCTCGTATTCTTTGTCTTCTTCGTATAGCTCAGTATCGATCTCCCAGTGTAAATTATCGATAGCAGCCCACCGAGATTCGATGTGTTTTAAAATATCTTCGAACTCCCATTTCTCTGAGATATCTTGCAAATTGATGTTAGTGATCGTGCGAGAGAACGCCTTAAAATTACTTTTTTGCTTGCGTAGCATTTCATCTAATTTACTGCTAGTGCTACTGCTCCTGATTTCTTTTGCTTGATTATTATTTGATTTCCTTTGCGGCACTGGTTTTGCTGATGCATCTACAAAGGTGTCGTCAGCGGAAGGGCCGGCGACTGTGGGCGGCGGCGGCGGCGTAACTGATGATCTGGATGGAGGCGGTGTGACAGAACCTCGGCTGTCTAGAGCTGCTGATGGTTTAAGCCTCGATGATTCAATCTCTAATAATTTGCCCAGTTTAGGTTTCTCCGGCATCGTTTGTACAGAAGGATCTTCAGTATATAAACAATAGAACTCTAGGTATCGATTTAATTCTTGATAATAATCCTTTGTTCTTTGATAGTAATTATTCTTAAAATAATCTTGTTCTTTGATATGATAATCCATAAGCTGCGTATGATTGCTGTTGAATTCATTCCAGTAGGTTTGCAGTGTTACTATGCGCCTACGGATATTAGAATAGGTTTTGCGTTCTGGCCCATCCTTCTTAAAGTTGATATACAAAGTTTCAATACTTTGCATAAGCTGATATTGCTTGGCAATGATATCTTCCATTCTTGATTTTTTGCTTGATTACTTATTACACCAGGAATGTAAGTTCCACGTGTCAATGCTAGTTCAAATACCTCACGCAACGATTTAACTCGACTTCACTCGTAATCAAAACGCACTCGCGAGGTCCATAAATCGAAGGACCATTAAGTTGTATGGTGTTTCCTTACAACTTAAAATGATAATAGATTTGATTGATTGATAAACAGTTTATTGATATTAAATGATATGCTAAATTATAATATTGAGTACACGCGACAAATGCTAATTGTGAACTGAAAAATATTGCTTATGTGCAAATTAAAAAACTATAAAATAAATTACATTTACATAAACGCTGAATTAGTACAATGTACGGTCATTCACCGTACACTGCCCTACGCACTCGTTACTGCCTAGTTATTCAGAGGGTGCGTTAAGCAAAAATCACTAACTTTCAATTGATTTTGTAGTAAGACGTAACATACAAATAAGCGGTAATTAAAGATAAGATAACTACATCATAATTTTAACGCTTTTATCACAGCCAAAACGTGAATTCATAAAATAAGGCTTGATCGTAACATTAAAAATGCTCAACCTATTTTGAAAAAGGTTTTTTTTATAAAGTAATTTCGGAGACTATACGATGCAAACAAACTAATGATTTGTATACAAATTTCGCAAATGCCCATGCAAATCTGCGTCTTTTTGGGTATTTGACGTTTTTCAAATTTGTGTGTATTCATAGTTTGTTTGATATAGCTTAGGCACAGGTATACCGAAAAACCTATGAAAACCATACCGCCGGACATGTGACATTAACACTATGCTGCACACAATCTAAAAAGTTAAACATGTCCCGCTAAAGATGGATAAATGGCAACCCTAGACAGGCGGCAATGTTAAAGTTTGAGCCTAAACTTCTAGTTGCCTAGTACCGAGGTGATCAACATTTTATTGTACAAATTAAAAAAATCGTCGCAGGAAAAATCGTACATAACGTGAAACAGTTTGAGCGACACTACCGGAGTTCAGAGTGGTAAGTGTAAGTTTTACGCTAACGCGTTTACTAGAGAGCGCGTTAAGAATTTGTATGGAGATTTGTACTTCTTGGTAGTAACCGCTAGGGGCGCTCTTATGGATTCCATACTAAAATCTTAACGCGCTCACGATGGACAGAGAACGTAAACGTCAAAAAAACGTACACTAAGCGTTCTGAAGAGTACTTTTTGTCAATTAAATATCGCAGTAGAAAATGTTGTCTAGGGTAAAATAGTTACGGAATTGTTAATTGACAAAGATTTTGTAAATTTTTATTGTTGTTGATAAGATAGTACATGGTGTATTTTAAGTGTTTACAAACTTAAACGTTGTTAATGTTTGGTAAAGACTAGTTTAAGTGAGAAATGTGATATACTTTCACGCTGCACCGGCATGCAAAAAAGCATGCTTGGCTCAGTCTGTAGAGAGAAAGTAGTATCGACTATCATAAGACATCGCTAAATAAATAAATTAATGTATTTCGTGGGCCGTAGTAATCTGCACACAATCGACATACCTGTTTAAAATTTTAACTCATACACCTTCTCTATTTTAAACTATTTTTCAAATAAATGACCATTTGTTTGTTAGCTGTGTCGGTCGTTTTATGGCTTTTTCTATTTAAGGAAATAGCATTACAGCATTAAAATAGTGAATCCTATACTCTGATTCTAAAATTCAGTTGAATGGCTATTCAACTGAATTTTAGAATCAGAGTATACCCACAGTAATAAAATAGATAATAAATTAAAATCCATACCAAATGTTTACTACTACTGTATCTAGCGTCAAGTCGTCACTCGCGCGCGACATGACACAAACACGAACGATAATGTTTTGTTTCTTTCTCTCTCTCTCTTTCCCTCCCTCTCTATCTCTATCTTACGTCATTGTACACTCGGGGGAATAAGTGAATTTGTTTTAGGCTCGATTTTACCGATTATATATTGATTTCTCTTACGTATTTAAATACCTTAAAAAATAAAAAATATTTTTAGGAGTTAAGCTAATGATTAAAGTTATTTCTTAGCACCCGCTACAACCCTTCCTGCGCGAGTCCAACTCTCACGTGGCCGGTTTTTTTTAATAATTAATAATTGTTAGCAGTTTGATAAAACTAGGGCTTTTGACTAGTGAAATATAAAAAAACCTCAGTTATTGAGAATATTCAGTTGAGATTTTGTACTTTTCTCAATTCAGAAAGCGGCTCTTTAGCGACATTTTTTCTTGACAGACGCTTTTAAGATACCTAAGTGTAATGCATATCATTAACTGTAAGGTAGCAATCCAATTTACTTGACACAATTTACATGTAGTAAGAGTAAGTGGTTGAAACCATAATCGGAAATGATCATATTCCCGATTAAGGTTCATATTCCATTTTAAGTCTGATCTTTTTATTGTAAAAATATTAGAAAATAAATAAATTGACATTAAACGTGTACACAATAGAAATGTGTACACGAATATTGATCAATGTTTCAATTTATTCCCCGACTGTATCTGTGCTGACGTCATATTAGGTTTACTTTCGTTACAGAAAATTGTTGGTACGAGTACCAGGTTATCATAATTTAAAGACACGATATGTAAAAATTCTGTTTCAAAGATGAAGCACTTACAGATAGACAAAGTTAACTGGAAGAGACTTAGTGATATACGTCGCCTACTTTCATAATATTGTAATTATTTTCATAAAAATGAAACTACCTATTATGAAAAAAAAAATTATTCGTGCAATAACGAATATTCTACTTATCTAGAGATCGCGATATTTCTTCTTCCTCTGCTTCTGTATTTGTTTAGATTAGATGAAATTGATTTTATGAGTACATTATTAAATAAATAAATATAAATAAATAAAAATTGAATTTATTTTCCTCACAAATACAGGAACATGGTTACATGTCTATTGACTAAACACAATTTACAAAAAGAAGATTGCCTGTCGACTTTGTGAGGAACTGGTGTCTGGTAAGGGGCGATAGCCTGAAATACAGATCACCAGGACCCACCCCTCGGGAATTATGACTATTTTCGCATTAAATGACGAAGTAACTATTGTGCTAATTTTACTACAAGGAAAATATTGGAAAAAAAAGAAAAAGTTAAAAAGTGAAACAATCAAGTAGTAAATTTGTGTTTGATTATGTATGTTGAATATTTATGTAAGTGAACAAGTGTGATAGTAAGAAAGTTTCAGTGTGATTGTGTTTTGGTGATGTGTGTTTTTATATAATAATAGTTATTAGTTTATGTATGTGTTGTTAGTAAATTCTCTGTTTCGGTATAATGAAGTTTCTGTAGCCAGTTTCCAATCTTTTTCTTTATCTGTGTTTTCGTAAGTTTGTATATTGGATGTAATTTACTTATCTTATTATATAAAGAGGCGCCCTGAAAACAAATAAATCGATGTGAAAGAGATGTCCTCAATTGCGGTATTTTATAAACAAGATCCTTCCTACGTCTTCCATCCAGTTGTTTAGGGTTATACTCGTCTGCAGAATGCTGATATAAAATTGTTTGAAGGATGTACAACTGACGCACTGTTAAGACTTCCGACCGCTGATAAAGATCCTCAGTCGAATGATAGTAAGGTAGGGAGTGACTCACTTTCAAAATGGCACGTTGCGCCCTTTCTATTTTTAACATATTACTTTTTGTAGAGCCTCCCCAAGTGGTGATACAATATGTGAGCAGTGATTGACAAAGTGCTTGGTAAATATTTTTCATCAGTTTTTTATCAGCAATTTGGCGTAGCTTTTTAAAAATAACTATTAATTTTCTTACTCGTTTTGATAAAAGTTCTATATGTTCTTGAAATAATTTGTGTAATAATAAATTATTATGAACTATGTTTGTATCAGTGTCTTTTAATGAAAAATAAAGAAATTGTGTTTTTTTAATATTTACTGTCAAAATATTCTCGGTAAGCCAATTTGATACTGTATTTAAACCATTCTGAGCGTTTGTAAAGACTTCATCACAAGAATCACCATTAAATAACAAAGCTGTGTCATCTGCATATGTTATAATTTTAGTATATGGAAGTTGCAGGTCACAGAGATCGTTGATATATACTAAAAATAGTGTTGGTCCTAAAATACTGCCTTGCGGTACACCGAAGGTGATTGGTAGCTCTTCGCTGCAGAAGTTATTAATTTTGACGCATTGGGTACGGTTGGTTAGGTAACTTTCAAAAATTTTGAGTTGCGAATTCCTGACACCGACTCTTTCAAGCTTTTTTATCAAGATTGGGACAGAGACTGTATCGAACGCTTTTGCGAGATCCAGAAACACAGCGATTGCTTTCTTTTTACTGTCCAAACTGGTTACCAAAAAGTTTGTCAATGTATGCACTGCATCAGAAGTTGATTTTTTAGATCTGAAGCCATATTGGGACTGCGATATAATATTATACTTTTCAAGGTAATTGGTTAATCTTGTATTAAGTAAGCGTTCCAAAATTTTTGATAAACTTGTTAGAATACTTATGGGTCTATAGTTTTCTACACAGTCTCCGTCACCATTCTTACGAATGGGATGAATTCATGCTTTCTTTAATGCAGTTGGAAATATACCAGTCGTCATTGCCAGATCACATATGTATGTGATTGGGGAGACTAAAACGCCTTTATTTCTTTTTAATAACTCAGCTGGGATTGAGTCTATGCCTACAGCGCAGTCAGATTTTAGATTTTCAATTAAGGTTTGAATTTCATCATCGTCAGTCGGTAGTAGAACAAAAGAGTTTGTTTGTGAACTGGACGAAAAAGACGATGCAGCAGTGTAGGGTTTCATTATTTTCTGAGCTAAAGATTCCCCAATATTTACAAAATATCGGTTAACATTGTTAATTGATTGTGACGGATTATCAATAAGCAATTTTGTAGGTGTATCTTCAGTTTTGACAGTGTATGTGATTTCTTTGATGATCTTCCAAAGTAACTTATTGTTATTTGCATTATGTAATTGGCGTTTATTATAGTTTAATTTTAGTTTTTTAATAATAGAAGAGCAGTATTTTCGATATCTTTTATATGTCATTATTATAATGTCGTTATTTGGATTTCTTTTCATTTTTTTATGTAAGTTGTCTCTATTTTTAAGACATTTTAAAATTCCTGGTGTCATCCATGGTTTTATAGCCATTTTACGTCTGGGTATTTTTTTAGGTGAGGTGTTTTGCATTATTAATGTACTTAGAGAATTAACAAGGTAGTTTGTGGCTTTGTTGACGTCCACCATGTCATATATTGGGCTAAAGTACATATTCTTTATGTCACTGTCAAGTTTCGCAATATCAACGCAGTTTGGTTTTATTACTGGTGTGTATTTGGGTTTTAATTTAAGATACAACGTGACACTATTGTGATCTGTTATGGTTGTTTGGAGGACAAGACATTGTGCAGGTAATGTTGTCTTTAACATAACATGATCCAGGCAAGTCTTACCGTGTGTAGGAATAATATGTCCTGGCAGAATGCCGTGATAGGCTAACATGTCTAAGTAAGACGATAGATCAGGATCATGACTGTCCTCGGCAATATCTATGTTAACGTCGCCTAAATTGACAATGTTTTGGGCAAAAGAATATTTTGTCAAAACGCTATTCAAGGATTGCAAAAATAGAAGTCTATATCTATATCGCAAAAGCAATTGTATTTTTGTTTAATTTAATAACAATACAATTAGCATCTGCCAATAGTGGCTCATCAAAACCGACAGACAATTCCTTTTTATGGTATATAACAACACCCTCATTTTGTGTGAGATTGCGTGTGGTTGCTATAGAGTTATATCCGTCTATAATAGGTATTTGTGGAGTAGTTTGCAACCAGCATTCAGACAAAACAATAAAATCCCAGTCTATACTCGTGCTAGTGATGTTTATCATTAGGTCATCAATATTACATTTTAGGCTTCTAATGTTTTGTTGTAAAATTTTAAGACACTTTCCTTTCAGAAGAAAAGAGGAACAATCGACTACATCACATATTGCAGATTCTGCCACCTTCAGAGAGTCGATTTCAGTATACATATCATGTTTGTCATTATTAGCCATAAATTAATTCAGATTTATTAGTGACACTAGTACAATACCACGAGTACGCAAGATGACTTTTTATATATATACAATGAGAATATTCTGTAAGATTAGTTTTATTTAGAATAAAATATATTTTAATATGTAAATAAAAAACGGTTATCGAAAGCTGGACGAGCGTGCAAGAGGGACGTGATGTGAAGATAAATCTGGGTGTTTTTAATTGTGTAGATAAATAAATAAGCGGTGAGTAAATTTGTATATGATTTGGTTTTAGTTGCGATGTGTATTGATATATGTTTATTAAATGTGGCTGTGTGTAATCACAATTTAACAATAGAAATTCATTTATAAAATTAATTATGATTTTACATGCAGGAAAGAATACAAAAGTGTAAATTACAATAAAAATATACTGATAGTGCAGGTAATAAACTAGTCATTGCTTAAACTGGAGGTTGTGAATGTCGGTTTCTGAGTTAATTCGAAATATAGGACAACCTTCTTCCTTCCGTAGAAGTATTTTCCCAAAAGAAGTCCAACAATACTTATACTTATGAGATGTTGCAAATTCGCGTGTCATATGAAATAGTCTCTTACTCTTTGACGTAAGATTTTCAGACACGAATATAGGTTGCTTCTGTCCCGGAAGTTGTAAATGTAACGTATTTAACTTATCAGTCTTATTCACTTTGTTAAAGTACTTTGATGCTGAGACTATTCGATCTCTATTTATGACTGATGCAAATTCCACTATTATTGTTTTATTTTGAGTCTATGATTGGGTGCGGAAGACTTCTTTTACATCGCCAATCTGTGATGGTAATTTTAAAACGTCACACAATTTCGTAACAATGCATAACAAATCTTCTTTAGTCTCTTTTTGTTTTTGTGGGACATTGCGAATCTCCAGACTAGTACAGCGCATTTGACGTTCCAGTTGCTCGACTTTTTCTTCAAGCACATGGATTTTCTTCAGGTTACTCTTTCTTTCATCTTGAAAAAGTTTCATTTGTGCACACACCTCATCATATTTTGCAGCACTGAAGTCGACAGAATCTTGCAGCTTGTTATTTTGTTCTATAATTTCTTCCATTTTTTTTTGTAATGTAAAAAGTTGTTGATTCTGTTCCGATGCAAAATTTTTAAATAACGTTAAAAACTCAGATTTCATCATCTCCAGATTATAGTCGGTGTCCTCTCTTATTTAGTGACGTGTCGTAGCATTAATTATAAAGATTATTATTTTGGAGGGGCCGTCTACAGTTCGTAAAGAGATATTGTACGAGCATTTCAGGCGAAAGTATTTAATCCAGTGCAGTGAACATAGTGTACAGTTTATTGTTTGTTTCCGTGTCTGATATGTGCGTAGCACGGTCATAGTAATATGGCAAGGTATAATGGAAAGGGAGCTCTAATCTGAATAAAAACGAATTTTAATAAAAATTTTATTTTTTTATAAAAACGAATTTTAATAGAAATAATGTTTTCGTCTAATATTTTGCATGCTCGAATATTTGCGTATGTACACATAACTAGATAAATTATTTCGCTGTACTGTGACGTAGGCACTAAATACAAGTAGATATAACCAGTCTGGCAAAGTAATAGTCTTTGATTTAGAATTCAATGAACTGAAATAGCTGATCATAATGTCGATGTGCTTCGATAAATGGTATCGAAAAAATTGCTAAACTTCGACATTGTTTTTTTCAATAAATACAATGGCTACGATATAAAGGACAGCGTCCATTATCTCATTTCCTTATACTCAATGCCATTTTCGGGGTAACGGGTTTTTTTGTAACACGCGGTATATAACATAATAAATAAATGTGTATTAGAAATAATTCAACAAGCTATATAAATTCCATATAAATCGAACTTCGTGACCAAAGTTGGAAGTCCCACTATACTGCTCTATTAACGCTCGCTCAAACGTATTTAGATCGAAAATGGCGCTAAGTAATGCGACACAGGTCTAACGTTGAAGAGCGCTCGCGCGGTACTGAGCTCAGACGGCCGCTACATCGTATTTTGTAGTGATTTTGCGTTTACATTTATCGTATTTATTGAAATAATATAATAAATTTATGCTTTAAAATTATCTTTGTTCCTTATGAAATAGTCATTAATCTGGCATAAATTTTGTTAAATAATATTGTTGTGGCTAAGAGAAATTCAAAGTTAACTTCAAGCAATTTTTAATGTTTTTTGGTTTATAATATGATTGTTTTTCTATGTTTAATCAGTGCTATTTCAAAATTTCGACACTACTGTTTACTTAACGACTATAAAAGAGATATCATTCTGTTTCTTTTATTTCGTTTGTTAAGAACAGTAGCTCAATTCAGGAGCTCAAAAAAGTGTCTTTGCGCGTTTTATGAAAACCTTTCTCTGGTATTTTGGGTTTAATTAAAAAGATGAGCAAAATCTCCAAAAAGTTGGGCCACTTATTTCTATACCAAGAGTTTTTCTTCACTATTCAACAAGTCAAAATTATTAATTTATTTTTGTTTCCCAGAAAAATCACAGTTGAGATGTAATATGGGTCTTAAACAATAATAACTATAATATTGACTCATCGGATGATGAAGACGCAGACGAAATCATTACATCCGAAACTGATGATGTATTTAATGAGTACGTAGGAAGTGAGAGAGAAACTCTAGAAGAAGAAGAAGAATAACAATTTGTCAATAACATCATAATAAAACTGTTGCGGATCTTCCTGGATCTTGAACAGATTTACACGTAGCTAGCCGATGCTTGGACTGTATAATTAAAACTCCTTCGATGGTTTTCACTTCTTCTTTATTCGTATATCTTGAGGGCCGGAGAGCTTACAATTATCTCTCAAAACTACCCGTCCTACATCTGTTGGGGTGGGTCGCACCTAGCTCCGTACATTATCAGTTGGTTAGCCTATTACACATCTAACCCCTACTTGGCGAAGCCACCCCCCACTCTTAACATCTATGTATCACATTATTGTTAATTACTACGTTTTACTGTTTCTCTATTTACATCATAAATCACGTTAAAACATCATTATATTATATTACATAACTCGTATCGTGTCGGGCAAGACCGCGCCGTCGAAGCTCATAATCGTTCTAAGGCGCGCCGCGCTCTTGCCCGACGTATTTATGTGGTCAGAGCGAGACGGAAGATCCCGCGTAAACCAGCGCCGTGTCGCTTCGATACATTTTTATCGTTAACATGAAGGTAGGCGAACGTCGTCGTCGTTAATTTCCTCGTTCACTGGGAACGGTTCGGGTTTGAATGATTATTCCTTCCCCGGGCCTCTTCTCGTGGGGGTTGATTCCCCCAGGGTCCAATTTTGTCTGCGGTTCCTCTTTGTTTTTATTATTATTATTATTTTTTTTTTTTTTCATATTATATAATATTTTTTTTTATTTTTTTTAAATTTTTTTTTTTTTTTTTTTTATTAGGAACACGCAGACAGGGCTCAGTTTACGCCCTTGGCGGTGAGCCATCACCCGCGCTCCGGGTCGGACCTCGGCGCGGTCTTCGCCCCCCGGGTGGAACAACCCTAATGGTTGAAGCCCGGGAAGCTGCCTGCGAGCGGTCAGGCCGAGGTTGAGGGAGGTGGCCCAGTGGGGAGGAACCCAATGGTGGTGGTGTAGTGGGGCCGGGGAAGTCTTCGGTAGTACTGGGTGGAGCGGCTTCTTCTGCGGGGGCGGGCGCATCACTTCGCGGAACCAGCTCCCTCGCTACTACAATGATGGGAGTGAGTTGGCCGCGGTGTCGTGTTCGCCAGTGGGGCCGGCGGCCGACCAGCATCGCAGTGAACGCACGTGCAGTTTCCTGCGGGTCCATTGCGTTGAAGCCGGGTCGTGGTATCACTTCGACGGAGCTGTTAGGCTGACCTGTATCTATGACGTCCACGTGCCCGACTGTTTCTTCAACGTGGCTCCGTGCGTCGGTAAGGGTGGGCGGTGGGTCCACGATCAGGCTTCCGGTTCGAGGGAGCGGCAGTGGGCGTGTCTCTGGGCGTGGCCGGGTGTCGTCCACGGCACGCGTGATAAGGCGCGGCTTGGGAGCCGCCAGCGTCGGCGGTACAGGTCGCGGCAAGGCCCGCGGCTGTGGCCGCGGTTGCAGCTGCTTAGTGGGTAGAGGGGGGGGACAGCAGTGAACGTGGCAGTGGCCTACGTGGCTGGTCCCCGCTTAGGAGGGCGGGGGCGATCATGTGGAGGTGTGCATAGTGTCCGTGGTCGGCGCGGTCGAACATCCGCCGCGCCATACCTCTTACGCACTCTTCCACTGATTCGACTGCGAGGTCCCAGGCGATGACGTCATTTCTAACGTAGCGCCCGGCCCCCGTGATGACTCGGAGTGAGATGCGCTGTTGGGCTTCGAGTCGCCGGCGCGCCGTTGTCGACAGCAGCGCGTACCACGCGGGTGCCGCGTATGTGAGGTGGGGGCGGATGTACATTTTGTACACTGTTGTTTTTGTGTGGAGTGGCAGCCTAGAGTGTAGGACTGGGCGCAGGAGTGCCCGCGCCATCTTGGCGTGGCTGATGGCGTGGCGGACCTGTTCGCCCGCGGCTGATGGCGTGGCATTGTAAGGCCGCGGTCGATCCGGCAGCCCAGGTACGTTATACTCGGCTGCCACTCGAGTGTGTGATTTAGGAATTTAAGTGGAGTCGGGGGGGTGCTGTGCGAGCGGAAGTGAATGGCGGCGGTCTTGCTGGCGTTCACGGCGATCCGCCAGCGGTCTAGCCACTGCGGCAGGTGGTTAAGTAGTTTTTGGGCTCTCTGCTGTGCTATCTTCACCGACCTGGACGAGTCGTGGCGAGGACAGTCTCGGGCGAAGTGCTCGCCACTGCACCTTAAGCATTTTACCTGTCGGTGGCAGTTGGCCGACGCGTGGCCGAACTGTTGGCAGCGGTGGCATTGTGCGGGACCCTGGCGGCCCCTCCACGCTTCTACAACCACCCCCCTCATGTAGAGGAGCTCGGTCACCGAATATAGTCGGGAGCACTCCTCTTGGTCGAGGTGGGGCAGTTGCGCGAAGTGGAGGCGCGTAGGACTTCGATGATCTCATTCGTCGGAGTATCTGCTGGGAGGCCGCGTATGGCAACCTTCGTAGGGCGGTCCTCCACTGGGGTGTAGCAATACCAGCTTATTGTTGGGTCGGCTGAAGTTTCGTTTGTTAGGTACCGCTGAACAATACGGTACTCTTCAGCCGATCGTGGCAGAAATCGTATGCCCGATTGGTATGGGCGGGCGTTGGGGGCTGTACCTATCATCTCCGTAAGGAGTTTAAAATGATTGGTCCAGTCGGGTAGTTTTTCAACAATTATTGGAAGGTAGCCGCGAACTGGAGCTGTGGTGGGGTGGGGGTGTAAGAGCGCGCGGGGACGGGGGGGCCGACGCGACCTCCGCGAATGTCGCTGAGCGCGGTGCGGTCGTCGCATCGCTCGTCAGGGGCGCGAACGCAGCATAGGATGTTGTTGTGAGGCGCGTCGAGGATAGTAAGTCCTTGTCGTCGGCCTCGAATTGCGAGGCGTCCGCCTGGCCGCCGCTAGCGACCGGGGACGCGGGGGGGTTCTCGTGGTCTATTAAGCCATGAGCACTCACCGGTGATGGCGAAGTAAATCGTGGACGCTTGTCTGCGCCCTCCGCACTGTCGTCAGAGTTGAAAAGCAGTCGCTCCGCTCGCCCCCTCCGCCCGTATGCAACTTAAAATTCATCATGAATATCGTCGGTTGATACAGGCGGGGGGCGGGTTGGGCCCACTGCTAGTACAATAGGCGAGGTCGCTCGACCAGTCGTGACTGGGAGTCGGCTCGCGGTTGTTGTTGCCCTCTGGGGCAGAGGAGCATGGGCCGCTACACCCGACGGCCCGGGTTGGGCCACGGGGAGCGGGCCTTGTTGCTGCGGCGAACGCTCGTCAGGCGTTCCGGTGGGGCGGGTAGGGGGGTTCCCCTTACCCGTAATACGGAGATGCCTATCCGGCATTATAGCGTCTATTTCGCGAACATACAAAACACGACACTGAGTTACGATTAACTGGAGTACACAACACTGCTGCTGGGCGCCCTCGACTATTCGCACAATAGAGGTAGGGTGCTACAGCTACCGCACAGTCACTTTCTGTATCGCGGGTTGACGGAAAAAAAAAACGTCACTGCGCGGTCGTCCTTAGGTTACTGGAAGGGGTCACTCGCGGCGACGCGAGCGACACTGGTGAGTGTCCGAGGAACTTCGGGGCGTAAGGTGGGGCTCGACGAAGCTAGGAGCAACAGAGCGCGCACGACCTCTCGCGGCGAAGACTCAGGAAAACTCGTCGTCGTCGTCCGTCGGTAGGCGAACATTTTACATTTTAACACCCCTGTCATCGAGGCAATACCGTACAGAGAGCCACCTCACTCCATCGTCAGGACCGCCAGTCTCGTCGCCGGTCGCCGGAATGTGCCGCCCTTCGTCTTCACCTCCACATTGCGTATCTCGTTGTCTGGTCCAGGATGTACTTTGGTGACGATGCCCCTTGGCCATACGTTGCGGGGTAGTGTGTGATCCACGACTATAACCAAGTCACCCTCTTGTATCGCACGACGCCCAGCGTCGCGGGCACCTCCACGTGGTATGAGCATGGGAAGGTACTCTCGTAGCCATCGACGCCAATATTCATCGGCCAACGCTTGTGCTGCCCTCCAGGTTCGCTTGTCGGCGCGCTCGCACGGCCCGGTAAAGGGCAGGCCGTTCGAACTACCCAATAAAAAGTGATTGGGCGTGAGTGCTTCTGGATCTTCAATATTGACTGGTACGTGTGTCAGAGGTCGAGCGTTTAAAGTGTATTCGACCTCGGTCAGTAGTGTGACTAAGACTTCCTCTCGCGGCGATTTTTCATGTAGCGTCACTCGTAATGCATTCTTGACACCTCTAACGAGACATTCCCATGCGCTTCCTTGGTGTGGCGCGCTCGGTGATATGTAACGCCAGTAGACTCGTTGTGTAAGCGCATAGTCTCGTAGTGCCGGCTCCCATTCATTATATGCGTCCCGTAGCTCACGGTCGGCACTTCTAAAATTCGTCGCATTGTCACTATACATTGTCTTAGGCCACCCCCTCTTCGCCGCCATTCGTCGTAGTGCCATAATCGCGGAGTCGGTAGACAGGCTCCCCACCACTTCGATGTGCACGGCGCGGGTGAAAAGGCATGTGAA
This sequence comes from Diatraea saccharalis, assembly GCA_918026875.4. NCBI lineage: Eukaryota > Metazoa > Arthropoda > Insecta > Lepidoptera > Crambidae > Diatraea > Diatraea saccharalis. Next base: position 983,352 of record OU893352.1, on the reverse strand, counting down.
TAGCGCCCCCCACCGTTTCTCATGTCGTCTTCCTATTGTTACCGTCATAAGGCCAAAATAATCGACGCCACAATTACTGAATGGTCTGATAAAGGCTTCCAATCTTACTTGAGGTAGATCACCGTGTACTGGTTTCGTAGGTATCGTTTTTCTCACGCGACAGAATGCACACCTATAAGCCACTGCACGCACCGCTGGTCTTAATCGTAATATCCAATATCGTTATCTGACGTCATTCACGACGCGTTCATTGTTCGCGTGATGGGCGCGACGGTGTTCGCGTTGAAGCAACAGCCGCGCATACGGGTGGCTGCCGTCCATTATTACTGGCGTAGTAGCGGGGGCAGACACACCCGCTGCCCTTATTCTCCCGCTCGCTCGTAATACGCCGTTCTCGTCTATGAATGGATCCAGTTTTCGTAATCGACTGCTGTTAGACAACTTTTGGCCAGCTTTAAGACGGTTAATATCATTTGTGAAGCTTTCTCTCTGTGCGTTTTTCAAGAGTAACTCCTCTGCTTTGTTTATGTGTTCCACGGTTAAATCAGTACCACGGTGGCGACATCTATCGACGAACATTAAAACTCTCGCCATCGTTCTCACGTAGCGTAAGAGGAAAAGCGATGAACATCGGGTATGCTATCATTGTTTTCCTGCGGCAGTTGTGCTATCGCGTAACATTCATTTTCATCCGTATTGTTCGTGAAGTCACAGGTGGGCCACTCTAATTCGCTAGCGTATAAAAAGGTCGGTCCGGTGAACCACCTATCCGTATTCGATTTTACGTAAGCTTCGCCTCGCGTTGCGTCATCTGCGACGTTATGTGCGGTAGGCACCCATCTCCACTGTGATGCCGTCGTGGTTTCAGTTATTTCGGTTACACGATGAGCCACATACGGTGTAAAACGCGCTGTATCATTGTTTATCCACTGCAGGACGGTTTTTGAATCGGTCCAATACACGACGCGCTCTGCATGCCATCTTTGTTCTCTCGCTACGGTATTCGCCAACCGCGTAGCGATTAACGCTGCCTGCAATTCCATTCTAGGAATACTTTGTCTTTTTATCGGTGCCACTCTGGCCTTTGCGGCGGCCAGCGTCACTTGCACCGCCCCGTCATTCTCGATTCTCCAATAGACTGCGACGCTGTAAGCGACCTCGCTCGCGTCACAAAACACATGTAGCTGCTTTCCCGTCACTCCCCCCGTATAGAGACGCCGGGGTAGACGCAGCCTACTAATGGTACTCATTCCATTAAGCCACTCGTGAAATTCGCCGGCCTCCTCATCAGGTAAGGCCTCGTCCCAGTCTATCTTCAATCGCCATATGTTTTGTAATATAATCTTCGCCCATATTGTGTAATAACTCAATAATCCGAGCGGATCAAATATAGACATTACTGCGCTTAATACCTCCCTCTTTGTAGGGGCTCGTTTCATTTCTTTTATGTCCGTATTCACGCGCACCATATCCGTGTTAAATGCCAGTTCGTCCGTAGACGCATCCCACAGCAATCCTAGTGTCCTACTCCGTCGGTCCTCGCTTATGGCGAGTTGCGTAGGCGATGTGGCACGGCTCTCTACTGGCAGCTCACGCAACACTCCCGGTCCGTTTGAGTTATAACCGGTTAGCGTGAATCCCGCCTGCGCGTGCACAATGGCTACTTCCTTTAGCGCATCCATCGCGTCTTGTTCTGTGTCGTAGCAGTCGACATAGTCATCCATGTAGTGGCTCTTAGTGATTGCTTCATATGCGCGTGGATACTCTGTAGCATGCGCGTAGGCATTCGCGTTCCGTACACTGTGAGCCAGGAAAGGAGAACTCTTAGCTCCGAATATCATAGACGTCATCTTGTATCTTTTCGGCGGCGTGGTTCGCTCGTCGCCTCTCCACAGGAACAACTGCGCCGGCTGATCTTCCTTGTGAATCTTTATCTGAAGAAACATCTCCTTGATATCGGCCGTGACGGTGAACGCTCGTTCTCTAAACCGTAAAAGGAGGCCCGCTAGATCTATAAGCAAGTCGGGACCCTCCAATAGTTCGTCATTGAGACATACTCCATTTGTTACGGCAGCCGCATCAAACAATACTCGTAACTTTCCTGGCTTATTCGGGTTCGACACCGCGAAGTGGGGCAGATACCATAATCGTTGGCTCTGTAGTTCCTCCCCATTGCATTCCTCCGCGTACTTTTTATCAATCAGATTCTTTATCTGCGCTTTATATGTGTCTCTGAAAGAGCTTGACTTATCCATCTTCTTTTCAATGGTTTTCAATCTCTTCACGGCGGACTCGTAACTCGGTGGCATCTTCACGTCATTGCGTTTCCATGGCAGTCGCACCTCATATCGTCCGTTAATTCGTTTTTTCGTTGTATTAAACAATTCCATTGCGCGAGCGTCGTTCGGACTGACTCCTTCCTATTTATTCCTATGGAATCGATTTCGAAGTGCTCCTTTACTTTTTCGTGAAGCGCATCATCCCGGTCGAGAGGGCGCGAGACCGTTGCGCATCGCGGTGTGTGTAACGGTGCCCCCTTTCCTAGCTTTCTTTATTTTTATATTTTTTTTTATTTTAAATAATGTATAATGAAAAATTAATAATAAAATCTATGCGCGGTCTAATAAGACCTTCTAAGAAGAATATTTGTATTGGCAGTGATCGTCTAATAGGACCTACGTTGTGTTGTGTGTAGTAACCCTGGTTCTTTTTTGTAGGCGATTGTTAGCAGTAAGAGAATATGTTATTGAGGGCATGTAAAAGAATTACCTACCTACTAAATAAATTCGATTAACCTAAAACTAGTAAGTCCCTAAGTACCTTGTGAAGTATAGAACTATAGGATTTTAGTAAGAGAAAGTAATGACACTTGAGCATAATAACACTGGTTACATTACATTATAATAGGAATGTTGTATTTAACATAGAAATGAAATATTTAATAAAGGTCAAATGAAAGGATGGAAGGAATAAGGTATTAGGACTAAGATTAGAAAGTAAAAGTATAATTAAATCCAATGAGAAGGATGTTGTGAAAATATATACACATTATTTGTGTTGAAGGTGCTTTCAGGCCCCGACCACGCCCTCAGCTTGAGACCCACCATCACGGCCCCTTAACCAAGGAAAGAAATGGTAAGGAGTTAGGAGGAGTCAACCCAGCACTAAACTCATAATAAAATTAATTATAGACGTTACATTTACATCCAATGTAACTAGCATGATTCATAATGGTGTATGATCGGGCACACATTCATTGTTCACAGTAGGGTTGTAGACACCATGAAGGCCTTGGCCAAACATAGTAAAAATGCGAAACGACACACACAGCAACCGGGGAACTACACAGGAACTCAACTGGTCCTCCACCCAATGTAGATCGCTACAGGGCTTCAAGGGAGCAAGTCTACCGCCATGCATAGACGCCGATATACTGAGTGGAAATAAGTCCCTAATGGCATAATGGTAAGCCAGTTTATCTGACGACCGCCATCCTAACAATATATGAGCCGACTGTCGACCAACAAAAGGAGCCGACCATAACCCACATGTATCAGCAGCCAAACTGGAGGCATTTGTTATTTCAATATAAATCATAATTATAAGAATTACCATTGTTATCGAACTAGGCAACTCAGGAAAGGTAGTGGTGTGTTGTAGGGTGACATATGTCATGACCTACGATGAATATTTGTAGAGTTTGCAGTATTTAGCTCGCCAGCTGAAGTACTTGTAAATATTTATGCATTGCGCATATAATTTATTAAGTATGCTGTTATATGTTCAGCAGAAGTCTCTCATATAATGAAGAGATTATTATTATTTGTAATATATTGTTTGGTTATTTAACCAAAATATAGAAATGTATGTTAGCGTTACCAGCATTATTAAGCTAGGCAACACAATAAGGTAGCGTAATAGTGTAGGACAGACATGCGTCATGGCCTATGTTGGACATTTATAAGATTGCAGTATTTTGCTCGCCAGCATGATGAATCTTGAAGATTTATGCATTGCGCATATAATTTATTTATTAAGCTGTATATAAATTCAGCTGTTATAAGTCTCTCATAAAATGAGGAATTTATTGTTATTATTATTTATTAAAATGTTGTATGGTAAAATAACCATATTTCTTTTAGTGAAGAATATATATAATTTCTGAAATGTCACCAGTGTTATTAAAGTAGCCAACTGAAGAAACGTAGAGTAATGTATGTAGGACAGACACAAGTCATGACCTATATCTAACATGTATCTGAGAATGATCTCAACTAATGTATCTGTTCTATGCATATAGTCTATGAAATAGCCGTCGTATGTCCGGGTAAAGTCTCTCCCATAATGAGGCTGTTATATTAATTTAGATATAAAATCTTGTATAATGTATACGTAAACTATGCACTGTATAATAATAATATTACTAGGCCTACTCCGTTTTGCCCTGTTTGTCGTTAATTCTCACCATTTAGGTATAGTTAGCTATCCCTTAAATATAACATTAATATCGTATATAATATTTAAATGTATACCGCTCATATTGACCATCTTAAAGTCGTTAATACAGTCTAATATATCTTTAACTTGTCTTTATCACTTTACTCTAAATATTATTTTTACTTTTTAATATTACAGAATGCAATATAACACAATCCTAGCAAATCTAATTTATTCCTAACAACCTGATGAGACCCTAGCGTCCCTAACACCCACTTACTTGCGGTTCAAGGCGGAGGCCTTGAACCCGAGTCCAACGGAGGATTTTAATTCCTATCTTACCCTAAATGTAGAGTTTTCAACCGCACTAACTCTACCATTGACAAATTCTAATAGACACACTGACTCTAATTATCATAAAGCACTGACTTTAATAAGCCCGCGTCGAACTGGTACGGTATACTTAAGGTTTAATAAAGATTTTTATAATTCGTGATGTAACCTACGTATATATTCGCACCGCACTAATATATATTAAGGGATTCGCCCTCCTTCTAAACAATTCAGACCTGCCTATCAAATCTCGCGACGCACTGATCTGATAGCAAGACTACGACAACTCTAAGAATTGCATCAACTATCTCGTAAAGCTTGTGACGAACCCTCAGAAAGCCCGAGTTCTGATTCCGCTCTCGACCTTCCCCAGATTCCCTTCAACTCCCGAAAACTCTCAACGAACCGACAGAATCCCGAGTTACGATCCTGTTCCCGGTCTCCACCGGACTCTCCCCGACTGTCCCCGACTTCATTTTCCACCTCTTTTAAAACATTTGCTACCCCCGTAACATTTCTCACACCACGCCTATTTCTATTATCTTATTGTAACTATCTTAATTGACATACAAAATTATTCCTTAAGACTAAACCAATATGAACACTCATACGAATTGCTTCCTTGTTCATCCCCTTTGCGTCTACTAGAATAAGGCTCCACCCATGCGTAAGCGCAACGCCCACTAATATCCCAAATTCACAAATGTTTAGCGCTTAATATTGGTCATTATACCTTATCTCCCTGCTATTAGGGGTCATTTTGAAACAATTATACTTTATTATTAATTATCTAAAATACCCTAGCATCTGGAAGCAATAGTTTTGACCTTTTGTCTTTATTGTTATTTTTTGTATAAAATAGCTATATTGTCCTAAGGGACCAAGACACAATATCTGTCATCATATTTTAACCTTTTAAATGGCAAAATGATGTCCAACTTTAAATAGTTTTATTTTGGTCAAGAGCACACAAATTTCTACGAATATTTCTTTAAGAACAGCAAGATTAATGTTACTTTATTGTCTTTCGGCCTTTCTGTTGAATTTAAGACATTGCAGGCAACCAATAAATCAAAGAGATAATTTTAATACCTCCACTTATTTCTTCATAATACCAATTCTTTACAGAACATTTAACTGATTTAAGTTGTCAAGCGTCCCACGCCTTCACCCTCAACATGTGTCTCGACATTGTAGTAATTTAAGGCAATCAGTACTACCTGCCCTCGATGACCCTATGTCAAACCCTGGCCCGAGCAATCACAAAAACAAAAATAATGATTTCTTCTAAGAACACATTTTGAAAGACCATAACCCACTTGATAATTCTCACCCTTACATGTCACTTATAATCAAATATATTGCTAATTTTGTTAGTTTCTAAGTGTCCGTTTCTTCTAAAACCCCACTTTAAAATCCATAATTTACTTGACATGACAGGCTTTTCAGCCTTTGCAAATGTGTTGTTTATCCAAGTCAATTTCTATATGTAACGAAATATTTGAAGTGGTGATTCTTTGCAGGAATCTATCGTTAAAATCCCATCCAGCGCGACAATTTCTTAGGCTAAAATTATTAATAAATAATCGAGCATTTTGCTTTATTTATTGAATTATTGTGGTGTGTTCCGTCACATGTGTCTACGTACAACACCGAGTCGCTATCTCTCAGCATTCCCGATCGCGGTGCTGACCCATGGATGACCCATCCAAGCTTCGTGAGGGAAGCGATCGGTTCGTCACGCTTACCCTCGAGCAGTCTTCGAGTTACTATAAGATGCCAGTTGTCCGCTCCGATAAGTACGCGCGGTTCGGCATACCCATAACATAGATCTTTGCTACGCAAGTGGCGCATATGCTTATAGTTCAACGTTTCTTTATTTATCTTTTGTCGGTTCAACGTAAGATTTTTCATAGTTTTAGCTTTAATATTGAATCGCTTCTTATTCCCTGCGATCAATTGAAGATTTACCTGTTTCGTTTCGTATACATTCTGCGTGTTAATGCTTCGTATGCTTAAGTTATTTGTCGGCCCGTCGGCACCCACGTAATTGGCGAGATCTTCATCTAATAATAATAATAATAATAATAAGCGTAGGGATGTGACGACCCCATCGCCCTGATGCGGCGAGTTTAGTGAGAGGATTTGCCGTATCAGTGCAATTAGTCCGCACCTAAAATGTTACTCATAGGCGAGAAGTGTTGGTCCGTGCTTCTTTTCCATCTGCCGTCATTGTGGGTGCAATCTATCTTAACGGATCCATCAGGGAATTGGGCGACCCCTGATGTATAAAGCCTATTTTTAGTACTATGATGAGTGGAGTAAACAGAACGCGTATAGGGCCGCTGCCTGGGGGTCGCCAGGGCTCGCCCGGAGCTGGCGCCGGGTCGAGCAGAATGCGAGCCAGCCAACCCCGAGGGCCGGCACGACCATCTCGCCGGCCCACTCCACCATCACCACCAGCTGGCTTGGGTCCGGCAGGGTCTTCACAGACCCAGCAATCAGTCCCCGCCGCTGGTCGAGTACGCCGCATGAGTGGAGTGGAGAGTGGACTACTCCACAAAATGAAAACATCATGCGCGCGTACTACAGGGCGACAGAGACAGGTGTCGCCGGAACGGGTTATTGGGCAAGATTGCTTGCCGCGTTTCATACCCTGGAGCCCTCGCTGTCCGTTACGGCGTAAAATTTGGCAGATCGAGTTCGCTTTATTCTTCGGAGAGAAATCTTTACTCCAGCAGAACTCGGTCAACTACGACTCGAGGTTGTGTCGTCTATGAGTCCCGGTAGCAGAAGGCAGAGCAGAAGGCGGAGTAGCATTGCGCGCAGCACCATATGCGACCCCAATGCTACAGTGGCCAGTCCTGCTCCTGCTGAAACGGGAAGGGTAGACAACGCAACCGCCCAGAATTTAGAGCAGATCAGGGGATTACTTGAAAAGGCGATTCTCGAATTTCGCGAGCTCCCACTTGAGGAGAGGCCGAAAATCCCGAGGATACCCCTAAGTCGTAAAAATCGGGATGTCGTTGAGGCAGTAAGCCAAATGCTTCTTCCATACTTGGAAGAAAGCGGCAGTCTCAGGGATACCAACTCGATCCTATTTGGCGCCGCATTGGGGGTCTGTCGATTCTTCGGCGCCAAAGTGCCCACTGGGAGAGCTGAACGGCATACCAATACCCGGCACAGCGAGTCTCCGGTGTGGCGTAAGAGGATTGAGAAACGTATTGCTGAGACCAGAGTCCTCATCGGCAAACTGATTAGTTTCAGGTCAGGCAATACGAGGCCGAGGGTGATGTGTTTCGTACACATGGCAATGGCGGGGATAGATTTCAGTCTTGCAGACCCCGCCTTAATGCGAAAAGTGTCGGAGCGCATCGATGACTTGAAACAAAAAATTGCGGCTTGGGGAAGTCGGATACGGCGGTACTCGGAGAGAGGGGCAAGGTTTCGCCAGAATCGTCTCTTTGGGAGTGACCAAAAGAAGTTTTACCGTACATGGGAGACACGAGCTGGCCCCTCCACTGGCCAAGGACCGAATGTCACAGATGTCATTGCCTTTTGGCGGAACATCTGGTCCCGGCCTGTGGAGCACATAGAGGGCGAATGGATGGCGCCTATAGAGGAAGCGTGTGCATCGATAGATGCGATGAACCGCTCAAGCTCAAGTTTCCGCTCATGCCACGCATTCCTGGCCCGCCAATTCCAAGACGCCCTAGAACAGCGAAGTCTCCCAAACTTCTTAATAACTGGGGTCACTCACTTAGCTCCAAAGTCCACCAATACCGCGGATCCGTCACAACACCGCCCCATAACGTGCTTGTGTACCACCTACAAAGCACTGACATTCATTCTGAAGGCTAAGATTGATGCTCACGTTGAGCACAATCATATCATGGTGGACACTCAGAATGGATGCAGGGGCGGGAGCCGCGGTTCAAAGGAGCTTCTCCTGATCGATGCGGTCGTAGTCCAACAGGTCAAACGCAACCGACGCAACTTCTCTGCAGTCTGGATAGACTACAAAAAAGCGTTTGACTCGGTTCCCCATACGTGGTTGAAGAGGGTCCTCGAGCTGTACAAGATCGATAGTACAGTTCGAAACTTCCTCGAGACCTGTATGGGGCAGTGGAGTACGCAGCTTAGTCTGTTCGGGGTGCAGCTGTCGGATGCGGCAGACCGAATAAAGATTGAGAGGGGTATATTCCAGGGCGATTGTCTGAGTCCACTTTGGTTTTGCCTGTCCCTAAATCCGCTTAGCACTTTGCTGGATAAACCAGGGACAGGTTTTCAGTTGAAGAGAGGATTGTTCAAAATATCTCACCTCTTCTACATGGATGATCTCAAGTTGCTTGCTCCAAATGCTCAGAGGCTGGCGGAGCTGCTGAAAATCACAAAGGATTTCAGTAGCTCCATCACCATTACGGACAGGACTGTTCCTGCGAACAAGCCTGATATCGTACTGATGGACCGGGCGGAATCTCGGGTGTTCTTAGTGGATGTCACCGTCCCATTCGATGAAAACCTCGTGAAAGCCGAATCAGATAAAAAACTTAAATATGTGAACCTGGCGCACGAGGTTACCGATATGTGGCGAGTGTCATCCACTGAAATCATCCCAGTCGTAGTGTCAACGAATGGCCTAGTCCCAAATTCTCTTCACGACCATCTGAAGAGGTTGGGACTCCGTGACGGACCAATGATTGCGAGGCTCCAGCGGGCGATCTTGCTCGATAACGCACGGATCGTCCGCCGTTTTCTCTCTTTGTCGCCCTGATCCCCGGCCGTCTGGCCCCCTCTACCGGGGGGAATCCTCCCACCCCTCGAATCGTCGAGGGGTCGGAGAGAGTAAATTTTAAATGCAAAAATAATAATAATAATAATAATAATAATGTCTTTATTTGCAATAAATAGGGTTATATATACAGTTATGATATTTCAGTTTAAGAGCTTTGACCTATTTAGCCATCTTGAACAGCATGCAAAAAATAATAATAATAATACCTAATAATAATAATAAAATTGATGAAACTTAAAATATTTCATAATTACATAAAATTGTGTCAAATTTAACAATAATAGTATTTAATCAAAATATTACAATTGTGTCAAACCGTTATTAATCATGTCAATTTTATCAAATTGTACAAAAAAAAAAATAATTAAAAAATGTATAAGATGTCAAATGGAAATATTAAACTTATTGAACATGTCAAGGAATTTAGTTTAGTAAACATAAGTATGTCAGATGCAATTATGTAAAATTATTTATAAAACTTTGTATCGACTATCATGCTTACAAATTAATTACTGATAAACTATCCTTCATTAAGGAATTCACCAATCGAGTAAAAAGCTTTTTCAATCAGCCATCTACGCAATAATATTTTAAAACGAGTAGCCGGCAAATCTTTTATATCATTGGGTATTTTATTAAAGACAGTTGTACACATAAAGAGACTATTTTTTAAATTTTTTTTATTTTTGGGTATCGATGTATGTACTACTTTGTTCGGGTTTCTCAAACTTCTTTCAGTTACATTACTCGATCGCACGAAGAATTTTTCGTTTTGCTTCACAAACATCGCCACTTCTAATATATACAGACAGGGCAGTGTTAATATTTTTAAAGAAATAAAATAAGGTTTACATGATATGTCTGATGTCAAATTGCATATAGCTCTAACACAGCGCTTCTGAGCGATCAATAATCTTGTTACATCAGTACCAATACCCCAAATGATTAAATCGTACCTTAAAACTGTTTCTACGTACGCAAAATAGGCTGTAATGGCAGTATTTAAGCTTGCAACTTTGGTTAATTTGTACAATGCATAAGCAAATCCATATACCTTATTGCATATTTTATCTATTTGTTCTTTCCAGGTCAATGTTGGCGTAACTATTAGTCCTAAAAATGTAACACTTGTTGCATTCTGAAGAATTTGTCCGTTAAAAGCTATGTCAATCGATTGGGTTTTAAAATTATTGAAATTCATTAAATTAGTTTTTGATAGATTAATTTCTAAGTTATTATTATATGTCCATTCGTTTATTGATTTTAAGGTACAAATTATGTCATTTTTATGTTGGTCCAAAGAAGAGTTTTTGTCAGTTGTTATTATTATAGAAATGTCATCAGCAAATAGTATCACTTTATGTTTTATTATGTCTGGTAAATCGTTTAGATATAAAATAAATAATAATGGGCCCAGGACACTCCCCTATCACTGTTATAGTTGACCCTTCGTCGAGTAAGGCGTAAGTGTTGACTGAGCCTTTCGGTCCTTTTATGGTGACGGGACACACTTTTAACAATACTTTGGATCTTTCTGTTGAGTGAGTAGCTGATGCAACCATCTCGGCTTCCTTTGTGGGTCTCGCCTCGCTCGTTTGGGCACGGTTCTCGTGCAACATCGCATGATGTGGGTGGCGGCAGCCATCTACACCACATAACGGGCTGTCACAGTGCATCCGACGATGTTTTCTGTTTACACATCGAAAACAAATTTGGGACTTCTTAATCCATTTCCATCTTTCAGGTATCTTCATAGTTTTAAACCGTTCACATTGTGGTACTTCATGACGTCCCCCGCAACACAGACATACTTTGGAGGTGACGTCATCGTTGGTCGCGTACACCGCAGTGCTTCTCTTTCTATAGTATCGCGGTTTCATCTGTCCCTTTGTCTCGGCGATATTCTTTTTCATAGCAGCGGTGTTGTTGTTAGTCACATATGCGAATTGCAGTGATCTATTAGCTTCGCGCATCAAAAAACGAGACAATGTTACGATCTCTGGCTCTGCGTAGCTTCCGGATTCATATGTATAGTCGCACTAACGCGATCGGAGGTGAGGGCTAAGCTTTTCCACCACTTCTCTCACTAGTAATGGATTTCTCAAATACCCTCGGTCGTCGATATTATCCAATATGCATACTATATTTTGAAGCTTAATTGCGAATGTGTTGAGTTCGCTTGCCGTCGTACCCGGTCGCGGTAAATTCTTTATGTCTTCTAGCGCTCGATAAATAATCACTTCGGGTCGACCGAAACATTGTTCCAAAGACTTCATTATTATCTCCGGATCGGCGACGGTATATAAAAGCGCTGATACCGCTTCTTTCGCATCGCCTTTCAAACAACTCCTTAATCTGGCTATGTTCTCGGATTTAGTGAAGTGCCACTGTTCTGTGGTGTCGCGCATTGCTGCTTTAAACGGCAGCCATTCGGCCGGTGCGCCGCTAAAAATTGGTAATTCTTGAGCCTGACGCGGCACCGGACGCCTATTTATCATTCTTTCTAACGTATGAGCGAGCTTATCCATCCCCGAGTCTTCCTTAATCGTTTGCCGATCTCGGTTTTCTGTCTCATCGATTAGTTTATCATCACTCTGTTCCTTGAAGGGAGAGTCCATAATGTGGCGGTGTTTATCTACTTCTACGGCTCGCGCATTCTTCCTTTTCTGTTGCGCGGCCGTATCGCCGTCCCTTTCCAACATGGGCTCTAACACGTTCTGACGCCGTAGATTCTGGAACCAGTCGTCCACTTGTTGGACATTATCGACGGCGGGTAAGCTCTCCGGATCGGTTTCCTCTTGTATAGTAGCTATTTCATATGCTAATCTCTTTTTTACTAGCTCCAATTCAATATTCAATATTCAACTCGCGGCGTCGTATTTCCGCGAGTCGCTCTTCCGCTGCGAGTTGCGCTTGCTTAACGCGCGCAGCAACGCTCGAATTCGAACATACCGTTGGTGGCCTCGATCTAGGCATATCGTCGCGATGTTCAATTCTCTGTGCGGCGGTACCTTCTACGGTTTCTTGTGGCGTTTCCGACGGCATCACGGATGAGGCAAGGCATGAGGGTGACGCAGGTGGCCTGTCGAACACTTTTCATTTAGCGCTGTCCATTTTGCTTTGTTCGGCTTGGCTTTGGCGTCTCGTCGTTGGCATGTCCTCTTCTTACTTGCAGCCCCTACTCCTATCAATCTCAAACGGGTACGCTAATTGGGGAGCCCGCTTGAGGATGAAAATCGTGCAGGATAGGAAGGTAGGAACTACCCAGCAGAGAGTCGGTCGCGGACAACGGGGCGCTCGCGTATCGGCTGGAATGTCCGATAGCATTGGCAGTGCCTACAGAAAGGACCCCCGCTCCACGACAAACCTTACTGGCGTAGTAAGACGTAGTTTGGAAACGAACAAACAATCTAGACCGTATGGTTACAATGCCTTGCGTAGTACGACGTGTAGTTCGGAAACGAACTGACCACCTCGTCCGCCTTGAACGACGTTAACTCACTACGCACACCGTTTGGCACCGTTAGGTGGTGTACGCAATGAGCCCGCGGTCCACCCGCGTATACTCGTGACAGAACACGAGTGTTTTCTTCAGCTATGTCCGTAGGTCTGGAACGTTTTTCAGTCTTCTGACTTCATATATCCGGCGAGCGATGGACCAAACTTCTGTCGCGGATCTTCCTGGATCTTGAACAGATTTACACGTAGCTAGCCGATGCTTGGACTGTATAATTAAAACTCCTTCGATGGTTTTCACTTCTTCTTTATTCGTATATCTTGAGGGCCGGAGAGCTTACAATTATCGCTCAAAACGACCCGTCCTACATCTGTTGGGGTGGGCCGCACCTAGCTCCGTACATTATCAGTTGGTTAGCCTATTACACATCTAACCCCTACTTGGCGAAGCCACCCCCCACTCTTAACATCTATGTATCACATTATTGTTGATTACTACGTTTTACTGTTTCTCTACTTACATCATAAATCACGTTAAAACATCATTATATTATATTACATAACTCGTATCGTGTCGGGCAAGACCGCGCCGTCGAAGCTCATAATCGTTCTAAGGCGCGCCGCGCTCTTGCCCGACGTATTTATGTGGTCAGAGCGAGACGGAAGATCCCGCGTAAACCAGCGCCGTCTCGCTCCGATACATTTTTATCGTTAACATGAAGGTAGGCGAACATTTTACATTTTAACACCCCTGTCATCGAGGCAATACTGTACAGAGAGCCACCTAAGCCTCCTTAGCGAGGCAATACCTTATAGAAAACCATATCAAATAAAATCCAACCCTTCATAATCATTTAATTTGCTATAACTTAAATTATCTTAATACTAGGGGAATAAATACACCCATAGGTTGTATCGTTTAATTTTAAGCTTTTCACCACATTCATTTAACTAAACTTACTTATTATATATAATTTACTTAAGATCATCTAATATATACAACTCGACGAGACGTGCGTCCGTAACAAAAACTTTAATCTGTATAATTTGTCTCTGCGAATATTAAACACAGGACGTATATTCTTTGTATTATAAAAATATCATTATATTGCGTTGGGTTAAAGTTTGCCAGTAGAGCATAGATTTGGTAACCTGAGATCAAAATTAATAAATAAAGTTTGTCTTCAAAGGGCTGTCATAATTTAAATTAACCTATCATCTTGTATCATTAACAATTATTTAACTTGTAATAAGATAATTTGTATGTAATACTTAGACTGAATTTGAGACTGCACTTGTTCTATTTATTTCGTCAAGCTAGTTTTACTTACTTCATCGGTCCTATTAATAATATTCCTTTTTACGCATAATACATTTAGATTTAAAAAGTATACAGGGTGTAACAGAAAGAGGGCATCAACACAACAACAACACAACTTTTCCAAAGAAATATAGCTCGGAATATGAAAAAGAAATTTGCCATCTTATACAAAACTGCCGATCAGCTGATCAATTTACTATGGGAAGGCCAATTTTTTATTTCATATTCCAATCCACGTTTCTTGTGAAAAGTTGTGAAGTATGATCGTAAAAATAACTCTATTTCGGGTTGATACCACCTTTTCTATTAATTTACTTGGGCTGATAATTAGTGTTTTCTATTTTCCAATTCTAAGAAAAGTTTTTATTAAAACAAATACAAAACAAAATACCTCTTTTATTTATGACTTTATCTGAATAAAAAACTGACCCACTTAAGTTACTTTTTTAAGGCAAAATGTTTTCTCCAAGTATATTTTTTGGAATAAAAATATAGGCATTTTCACTGTCAAATACGGTTATAGCTTAATATTTTTTAATGAAACGTCTGTTTTTCGAATTTATTTAAATTTAAATCAACTATGACACATAAAAATACACTAAAATAATTTTGCCTAAATCCAGCCCTGTTTTGAAAGCTACGTAGATTGCAATCAACTGTGACGTCCCGTCCAACTTTACTCAATGTAGGTAAGGAACTTAAGACCCATATTACATCTCAACTGTGATGTCTGTGTGATTTTTCTCGGAAACAAAAATAAATTAATAATTTTGACTTGTTGAATAGTGAAGAATAACTCTTGGTTTAGAAATAAGTGGCCCAACTTTTTGGAAATTTTGCTCATCTTTTTAATTAAACCCAAAATACCAGAGAAAGATTTTCATAAAACGCGCAAAGACACTTTTTTGAGCTCCTGGATTAAGCTACTGTTCTTAACAAACGAAATAAAAGAAATAGAATGATATCTCTTATATAGTCGTAAAGTAAACAGTAGCGTCGAAATTTTGAAATAGCACTGATTTAATATAGAAAAACAATCATATTATAAACCAAAAAACATTAAAAATTGCTTGAAGTTAACTTTGAATTTCTCTTAGCCACAACAATATTATTTAACAAAATTTATGCCAGATTAATGACTATTTCATAAGGAACAAAGATGTTATAATTTTAAAGCACAAATTTATTATATTATTTCAATAAATACGATAAATGTAAACGCAAAATCACTACAAAATACGATGCAGCGGCCGTCTGAGCTCAGTACCGCGCGAGCGCTCTTCAACGTTAGACCTGTGTCGCATTACTTCGCGCCATTTTCGATCTAAATACGTCTGAGCGAGCGTTAATAGAGCAGTATAGTGGGACTTCCAACTTTGGTCACGAAGTTCGATTTATATAGAATTTATATAGCTTGTTGAATTATTTCTAATACACATTTATTTATTATGTTATATATGTATATACTATGTTATTTTCAGCATGGGTCGAAAGACCCCTAGGTATATTTGTATAAGAAAGTTAAAATATATATTTATAGTAGGGTAATATTGGGCATTCTGTCCCCCACTCGTTCGTGTCGGCGTTTCGCCACCACTCACTCGTGGAATGACAGAATGCCCAATATTATAAATGGATTCAGTATAAGAATTTATTAGAGAATTGATGCTATTCACGCTTTTTAGTTCAAGTTTTATTGAATGGATAATCGACTAACCTGGTGACCATGGCAGCGAGATTGATCACATTTTTTCACTACACTGACTGAAACGTAAACATTCATTAGATTCCTTTAATATGCCTAACGCAATGAACATACATATTAAACATTTAGCGATAGCACTACGGTATACTTTTATAACTTTATGGATGAGCAGCTTGCCTAACTGAGGCAAGAACACCCGGAAATTATAGTAATAAAATTATAAACTCTATCCAGTTTGGCTCGTGGTCTCCCTGAATAAAAATTCAGTGCCGATTGCCTCGGAGTTGCCACTAGAGTATCATAATTTTAGTAGTAAAATCAAAAACAGAAATTATATACTCCATCCAGTTTGGCTCGTGGTCTCCCTGAATAAAAATTCAGTGCCGATTGCCTCGGAGTTGCCACTAGAGTATCATAATTTTAGTAGTTAAATCAAAATCAGAAATTATATACTCCATCCAGTTTGGCTCGTGGTCTCCCTGAATAAAAATTCAGTGCCGATTGCCTCGGAGTTGCCACTGGAGTATCATATTTGTTTTAGTTCTATGAAGTCTCGACCCGATTGGCTCATGGTCTCCCTGAATAAAAATTCAGTGCAGTTTGCTTCGGAGTTACCATCTTGACTTCTAGATTTTTTCTGTACCCGATTGGTTCGTGTCTCCTCACCCAATATAGTTAAAAAGTAATACCAATAACCCCTAACTAGCTAGGTAACATCTAAATGATAATTGGAATCTAATAAATTATTTTGTTTCTCACTGTTTAAATACACACACTTTACACGTTGCTTATCGGAACACTGACTGACTGAATGTACAAACGGTGTGACTATTCAAGTTATAAGCGGAAGCGTTTTAAGAATTGGTTTGAACTGATCGCTATTATATTGCGTTTTTGCCTTGAAATAAAACCAATGTATGAAATTTAAAATAATTAAGTACTCATCACAAAAAAAAATAGTTTAATGTTTAAATTAATAACCAACGTAATAATTTAAACTCACAAAAAGTTTTTAGGTACTAATAGAATAACTAAACATACATACTTGTGATATATGTATTTATAATCTATCATTAACTAACTTAATATTTTACACGTGAGTATACTTTCATTTAATAATAACACTATACATTCTATTTAGAAAGTCTATTGTTTGATCCTATTTATTTATGCGAAAGTATTCAAGTTAGATAAATATCGCAGTATATGAATCAATATAATCTTATTTTCTTTGACTTGGACTACATTATATGCAACACTGAAGGTTATAGAGTAGGAGTTAAATAAATAAAATCGATGACATGATCTAAAATAGATTTAAAACAGAAAATAATTCTTAACAATATTACTTATCGAGTTTTAGATTTTTCTAGTATCCTATCATAGTCCATAAAACAATTACAGTTATGCATCCGCGAGTAGTCTAATAAGCGAGTAACTAATGCTTTTGAAAATTGATTTTATAAAGACTATATGGTTTTTATTTTGTAATAATACGTATTTTTAATTGCTATTTTCCTGATGAGTCGTTGAAACGATTATTATTACTCATTTACATTATTAATAAATAGTAATAGTAAGTTTTTATATTACTATTAATGAATAAAAACTGTGACATGTAATAAATCACTATTATTGAAGAATATATTAAAGAAAACAATATTCAAAGAACAATAAAAATATCTGTTTGAAATTATTTATCACACAGCTCCCGCACTCTATAACATTATTCTATAATTCATTTCTGCAACGTTGTTTATGTATATTTTTCTGCAAGTAAGGCATAAAGTGGTATACGACCAACATCCGCTAAATGAAACGTGATACTTTAGCAAGTAAATAATCTTGCCGTGGTTTTACTTGTTATTTTTATCTACTAATTATAAAAAAAACTACTTATAAAACCGAAAAAATGAAATCAACGAGTTTATAAGCATTTTAATGTTAATAATAAAATCGAATTTTATTCAAAAATTATTTTAAATTTATTACATGTTGTTATCATTGTATTGTTAAACGATTTATTATGCTAAGTAAATAGCACAATATATACGATTGAGAAAAAGTATATTTACATAGTCCATATTATTCTAATATCAACATTTAGATGTGTATTATTATCACAAAAATCAAATCATATGAGAACGATGATACAATGTAGAAAAGTATTTTTTTTATATGAACTCATACAAGAACCAAACCCGGTACACCTTTGTTAAAATCATGTTAGCACTGAGGCGTTCCTAATAATCACACAGCAACGGAGCATTTATATCACCATTTATTATATCACAAACTATGTAAGTATAGCTTGTATGATGATTTCTGTGGTCAAGTGGTTCGCAGGCCGTTTGCTATCTTTTAGGTTTTGGTTTCTATTCCTGTTTGGGTCATTGTAGAAAATGAACTTCTAATATTAATACTATCGATAGGCTAACACATCGGTTTCAATGTGTTGCCACCGCTGAGTTCCTGAATTCGATTCCCAGTCGAGTCAATATGAAATATTATCTAATATTTATTTATTATAAGTTACATGCATCGATGTATCTAGATAAAGAATAAACACTAAAATATAAAAAACCTCCGTAGTCAATGTCACTGAGGTCTCGGGTTCGGTTCCCAGTGGGGTCAATGTAGAAAAATCTTTTTTTGTATATTGCATCAGGTTCTAGATGTTAATGGCACCTTCGATGTTTCAAATACAAGTACATCTTTAGCTACACATCTTGGAATCTGAGCAATATACGTGATGTGATAATGTTGTGTAATATTTATTTATTCTTCATTTCTAATTCAATGTATTATCGATTTTTATGCAAATTACTTTAAAGCTATTTAAAGTAATTGTTTTTCGTATAGAGATTAAAAAAATATATGAAAATTTTTAGAAATAGTTTTAATATAATCTAATAAAACTATTTTTTATTGATGATGATAATAAGTTCGAGTTATCACGGATAAACTTAGTATACAACCGTCTCTTGTTAACCACTCAACCACGCGGTCTTCATAATTTGTAAGCAATACAGTTCATATTGCCGTCATGATTACGATATTGATATGTGTCTTTTTTAAATTGATTTACTAACTTGCGCGTGTCATCCGATATGATGCTAATGAGTTATAACTTTAAAACAATAAGGCACATTTTGCTAAATCAACAACGGAATATGTATTTACGTCTTTTTAAATACAATTACAAACTGCTGTACAAGCGTATTTTTTTAAATAAAACCCCGAATTTTCGAACAATTTTCATTCATTCTTCACAAGTATTTGCAAGTACAAAGCTGCAAGAGCGCTGCTGCCACTCCACATACTTCACACCGCTGCCCCAACCTTCATCGAGTATATTGAGGTGTGCACAAGTTCTTAAAAAGTAAAAAAAATGTTAGTGAGTATTTATAATAATTTTACTTACAAATATAATCTATTTGAATTGTTTGGATAATGTTTTCATGTATAGACTTAGTATTCACTCACGAATTATTTTCTAGTTCCAGGTTATAGACTTAGTATTTCACTTACTAATATTTGTTTTATTTCCAGGTCTGACTCCGAGTGTGAATCCATTGCCGTTCCAAACGTGATCGCGAAAAGCGCAAAGAAAAATCCAACAAATAAGCGTAAGAGCAACATCAGTTCACAAAGGTAAAATCTATTTTTTGTTTGTTGTTATTAAGATGTTTTATTTCAGTACATTATATAAACAAACACTTACAGTTATTATGACGAATCAGAACTAAAAAGCTATATACTAAGGTTTATGTTTAACATATTTTACTGTAGATTGTTCACTTATATGTTTATGTTGTTAGCATAATGAAATACTGTGTTCGACTTGCGGTAATACCTAATTACGTTTTTTCGTTACATTACTTTTTACAGATCACGAGAAGAATACCGGTTTATATATTATATTTTTATTAAACACTGATAAATATTAAAATTATTTTCAGAAGTACCAACAAGAAGCCAAAGGTGGTGGACATTTTCGGTCTATGTGACGGCGAGGAAGACACCGAAGTGACAGAGGTGAAGTCTTCGAAGTTGTCGTCGGTTATAATAAACAAAGTTGCGAACGGTTCCCAACGTCGATACGCCTCTACAACCGGTGACCTCTATGTGGAACTGAAAGTGTACCACCGAGACGACGTTGAAACCAGTCTCCCAGACGAACGCTGGAAGAAGGCTCTGCTGCGATTGAACTGTTTACTGGAAAACGACTCGACGCAGTGGAAACACCTACAGCGATTTGTAAAAGAAACGAACCTCTTATTTGAGGACGCGAATCCTGTTTTTTATAGTGATAAATTAGAGATTAAGCGTAGCGTAAAATAAATTAAATCAATAAATTATATTTTATTATTAATGAGACACTTTTAAACACAATCATAATATCCCATATCGATTCAGTATAATAGATTTTTTTAATTTTTTTATTAATAGTCAACCGCTTATTCGTAATAATGCCTTTTTGTACATCTTGTAATACGACAATAGACAGTAGGTGTTGGGTAGGACACTTACGAAGTAACAAACATAAAAACAATAATAGTTCACCTTATTGTGATGGGGTACAGTTAATAAAGTCGGCATTTCGTGGTCGCATTGCTGCGTATAGAATAGGAGCCCGTGAAGGCAAGGAACTTTATTCTATAATTTCATTCTTAGATACTCTTCGTTCTAAAGTTGAAGTCCTTTTAGATGAATCGTTGCAAATTCATACCTGTCTTAAAGTCAACTTTGAATTATATTCCATGTTTTTATTAATAAAAGACGACAGAGAGGAACTTAAATCATTTGCAACGAAAAATTTTTCTATCCATTTAAATTATAATTTTAATGATCTTTATTTAAATATAAGAAACTCTCTGGTTAAGAATATAGAAGAATTTCAATGTAAAGATAGTGGTTGGACATTTTTACATAATTCTCATTTTGAAATAAACATAAACAAATTTCAGCCACTGAGCGGATCAACTTTTATAGACTTACCAAAGTTTATAAAAAATAAAAAAGCCTGTCTCAATATTCACAACAAAGACAAACATTGTTTCTTATGGTGTGTTACCGCGGCTTTGTATCCAACAAATAAACACCCTGAGCGTGTAACCTCTTATCCACATTATAGACATGTGCTTAATATTAATGATATCTCTTTTCCAGTAAATTTCTCAGATATCAATATTTTTGAGAGAAATAATCCTTGTGTCAGTATTAACGTCTATGGTTTAAAAAATAATAAGTTTGTTACAGGTCCGTTGTATAGATCTGAAAATAAAAGTGGTAAGCGCATTCATATTTTACTTATAGAGGTTGGCAACCTGTCTCATTACTGTTTAATTAAAAATCTAGAACGTCTCGTTAGAAGTCAAATTACTAAACATCATGGCTCTTTGTTTTTTTGCGATAGCTGTTTAATGTTTTTTCCATCAACAGATAAGCTTAATAATCATGTTTGCGAGGGAGTTGTTACTATTTTACCTGAAAAAGGTTCTGTTTTACAATTTAAAAATTTCGATCGCAAGCAAAATATACCTTTTGTAATTTACGCTGATTTCGAAACTATGTTACAGCCAGTATCGGGGTGTGAACCAAATCCAAACTTTGCGGGTACTACCGACTTACAGCGACACATACCAATTGCATTCGCATATAATGTTGTCTGTTCCTTTGACGCCTCGAAAAATCAATTTATTTCATATCGTGGTCATGACTGTGTTACGAAGTTCGTTAAATTAGTTCATATTCAAGCAAAAAAAATCTATGATATTTTAAGTTCTACCAAACCGATGATTTTTACCGAGTTAGACGAGGAAAACTTTAACAAAGCCTCGAGCTGTCACATTTGTAACCATCTACTGTGGAGCGATAAAGTACGCGATCACTGTCATGTTACCGGTCTGTATCGCGGAGCGGCTCATCAAATTTGTAATTTGCGTTACAAAACTCCTCAATTTATTCCTATATTTTTTCATAATTTATCTGGCTATGACTGTCACCTTTTTATAAAAGAGTTAGGTGAAATGCCTGGCAAGGTAAAAGTTATAGCGAAAACTAAAGAAAACTATATATCGTTTACCAAGTTTTTATCAATGTCTAATGGCGAATTTATACAATTACGTTTCACAGATTCATTTAAGTTTTTGGGTACGAGTTTAGATAAACTAGCCAAAACTATGAAAAAAGATGATTTTCACTGTTTACGTTCTCATTTCCCAAACATTAAGCAATTTGATTTGTTAACTAGAAAAGGAGTGTACCCTTACGATTATATGAATAATTTAGATCGATACTCAGAAAAGTCGTTACCTTCTAAATCATGCTTTTTTAACTCCCTAACTAATGAACATATTTCTGAAGATGACTATAAACACGCTGAAGCTGTTTGGTCAGTTTTCAAATTAAGAGATTTAGGCGCTTATACCGATTTATACTTAAAAACAGACGTACTTTTACTAACGGATATATTTGAAAAGTTTCGCAGAACATGTAAATGTCATTACGAACTCGATCCGGCCTTTTATGTTACTGCGCCCAGTTTATCATTTGATGCAATGCTTTTGATAACAGGTGTTCAACTTCAGCTCCTCGATGATTTGTCAATGATCCGTATGATACAAAAGGGAATACGAGGGGGAGTGTGTATGTGTTCCCACCGTTATGGTAAGGCAAATAACAAATACATGCCTGACTATGATCCCTCTAAAGAAGACTCTTTTATAGTTTATTTAGACTGTAATAATTTATATGGTTACAGTATGAGTCTATCACTACCTTACTCTAACTTTAGATTTTTAAATAATAATGAAATAGAGGAGTTAGACGTTTTATCCATAGATGATAACGCAGAAAACGGATATATTCTTGAAGTGGACTTGCTTTATCCTGAACACTTGCATCATTATCATAATGATTTACCATTCTGTCCTGAAAAATTCATTCCACCGGGTGGTAAAAATAAGAAACTGATACCTAATTTATACAATAAGTATAATTATGTCATTCATTACGTACACTTAAAAAAATGTTTAGAACATGGACTTCAACTACGCAAAATTCATCGAGCTATTACATTTAGACAAAGTGCGTATCTTAAAAAATATATAGAATTAAATACACATTTGCGTCAAAAGGCAGAATCCACCTTTGAACAAGATTTTTTTAAGCTCTTGAACAACTCGGTGTTTGGGAAAACGTTAGAAAATAATGAAGCTCGTGTAAATGTACATTTAGTGAACTATTGGTCTGATACTGGTAATAAAACTAAAAAAAGATTGAGTGCTAGTAAACTAATCGCTAATCCTTATTTTCATAGCGTTTCTGTATTTACAGAAAATTTCGTTGCTGTACAAATGAAACCTGATGAAATTGTATTAGACAAACCCATCTACGTCGGTTTTACCGTTTTAGAGCTATCTAAAGCACATATGTACCACTTTCATTATAATATAGTTAAACCGTATTATCATGACCGCGTGAAGCTTTGCTATACCGACACCGACAGTTTTATTTACATCATAAATACTCTAGATTTTTATAAAGATCTAAAAACATTTTTCTTAAATTTTTTTGATACTAGTAATTTTAATAAAGAAAATCAATTCAAACTACCTTTAATTAATAAAAAGGTACCAGGATTATTCAAAGATGAAATGGGAGGACAATTGATATCTGATTTTGTTGGACTAAGATCTAAACTGTACTGTATAAAAACTTTCGATAAAGTTATAAAAAAAGCTAAAGGAGTCAAATCATATGTAATTCGCGACCTGAATATGAGTGACTATGAATCAGTACTTTTAAACGCGAATATAATACGTAAAAAAAATATTTTGTTTAAATCCATCAAACATGAAATCTTTACGAGAGGTGTTAACAAAATTGCTCTCTCTGGTAATGATGATAAAAGATTGATATCATCTGATAGAATATCCACTACTGCTTGGGGTAGTTCTAATATACTGTAACGGTTGGCTTATTATGTTGGTTAACGTTTTAAAATGTCTCTTTTTTAGGTTATTTTATTATATTAGGTAAGTTACATTAGTATTTTAACACTTTGTTATAAATTATTGTAATAGGGTTAATGTAACTACAATTCTATAAAGAAGTTGTTATTATTAATGAACATATATAACTTTACATTTAATAGATGCATGTGTTTAAAATCAAATCAAGGTTGTAGGTATAACTGCAGGAAATAAATATTGCTGAATATGCTTTGCTACATGAACTTGATTTCATTATTAAGTCAGCATTATTGTACTGTCAGTAGGTACATCACCTTATTGGCAAATTATGTGGTTTCTGAAACATTCCACAATTGGTCATTGTGATATCAACACGATATTAAGTTAAATTACAAATGGAAAACGAAATTAATTCATGCAGTTTGTTTGAGCAAAATGCTCAGGATCCTCTTGCTGGTTTTGACGAAATGTTCCCAGAGTTGGCTAAGCTTCAACGAGAACCAAAGAAGAAAAGGGGAAAACGTGGAGCTCAAGAAGAATGTGCAGTGGTGCCTCCGAAAAGATCGAACGTACATAGTGTGGGATCCTACATTTACACTAATGAACCTAAACGAGGTTTTCGACTCATCAAAGTGGAGATTGTTGACTTGGAAAACAGTAGTATAGTGCAAAGTGAAAGTGACAACGAAAAAATACTGTACAGCAGTCAGTATGTAGTGGCTGATCATTATGATCCAATTATGGAACAAACGGAACAATTAATTAGAAATATAAGTAAGAAAATATGTGACAATAATTTTTAAGTGAATTATTAGATTTAGTAGTAGTTAGTTTTATATTTTATATTATTTTGAAATATAAACCCTAAAGTATATTTTCTTTGTTTTATTTAATCAATTTGACATTTTCATAATTTTTAAGATTAAAGTTGTCGTAGTGGCATCAACGGATGTTTACGAAATTTCCTAGTCACCATTGAGTCGAGAATGGTACAGATATGCAAAATAATAGTAAGGTTTTAATTTAAAATAATACACTTTTTCTTATAAATTTAATTTTATTAAACATTATTACACACAATTATTTAAATACCACTTCTTAATACAGAAAACATTTTTTAGCGCACATTCTTTTTTATGGTCTAAACAATTAAAATTAGATTCACACTTACAATATGTTTTATACAGATCTAAAAAATTAGGACTACCTTTTTCTTCAATATTTATCAAAAAACAGTTTTCACACAATTCCTTTATCCATTTCTGTTTCTCTAATCCTTTCATGATTATAGTTTTGTTTTGTAAAATTGGAATGATAAGTCTTTTGAATTCTCTGTAGTCAATATTTCCTTCACTCCACGTGATACCTCTATTTCGTTCAATCCATCTCACTTTCTTTTTTTCATCCACGGTTAACTTTGAATACGGGTAGGGTGGTTTTACTAAGAAAACCTGAGAAATATCCTTCGTCGACAATGCTAATTCTTTTAAAATGAACTTATTTTGATAATCTTTAAATCCTTGAATATCGACAAAAACAGTAGAAGTCATGATATTTTACGAACTATATTACTAAGAGGTTTATATTCGACTATGCAATCGTTTAAAATCAAACAATATGCTGATGTCTGGTCCGGTATCTCCTTATGGCTCTCTAATTCTAAGCGAATGTTAATAACGGGTCCTGTTTTTATATTATCGTTCTGCCTTGAACAATCGATTACAAATAATGGTGCATATTCTCTAAATTCTTGAGCACTTAATAAACAACTCGATTTACGCGAATAATAAGACTGCTGAAAATTTGCGAATTGTTCATATATTAAGGCATAGTTGTGCTTTGCAAAGTCGGTATTATAGCTTTCATAAGGGTAATAAATAGAATTTAAATAAACCTTAACATCACGTAGATTACAATGATCAAATTGGGACATATCTTTTGATCCATTATTTCTATTACTTCATCGTTATTAAGTTTTAAAGCATTGAGGTTTGTATTGCTTCGTAATAGAACAAGCTCATGTTTACAATTTGCTATAACCTTTTTATAATCTTCAGCAAATCCTAGTATGTTACTTAGTGGTATTGATACAGAGAAGTGACCACCGATAGTATTTTTTAAACCCTGTATATTCCAACCCCAGACTTCAGATATCTTCGATTCAGTTTCATTCATAGAGAGTAAAGATTTCATAGTAGTTGTTATACCAGCATTTTTCACTTTATCTATTTCAACGCCGTTTAACTCATAACGTATGTCTTGAAACAAGTACATCAACGCATTATTAGTAAAATGAAAAGAAGGCACTCTTTCTTTTGTACCCTTATCTCCAAATTTGATCACATTTACCACTCCTTCAATATACAAGGTGCTTGCACTTGGAAGCACATATAAGTCTTGTTGATTTATTGTAACAGTTTACTTAATAAACTGTCCTTGTTTTGAATTCTCTTTTTAATACAAATAAATTTAAAGAAAAATGTGATTAAATATAATTGTAGGTACAAGGTTAACAATTGTACTATGGAGGTAGGCAGACATAGGAGCGCAGCGCGGCTCATAGTGGTGGCATAGTATTTAAAATGACTTCTCGCGAGTCCATTTTTCATTGTGATTTGATTATTTCAAATTGTGTGTAAGTGCTAAATAACCCCGAAATCGGGTGAGTGTTCTATTCATTTAATTTTTGCTGCTCGCTTATAAGTTTATTACCTTAGAGTATTTTATTTTTAAAATCACAAGTCCAATAAGTAACTTCTAAATTCTAAATCTGTTTCGCTGTTTTATAATGTTTATTCATTGTTCATTGAATATTATTACTGAGGTAAAAATCCAGTTCTTAACCTAATGTTTGATAATATTTTTATTCTATTTCGATAAAGGTGAAATAGATATTTAAGGAAAGAAGTATTATAAAATTGTTGCTATACTTAAAGTAATAACATTCATAAAACAATATATTGAAACAGAACGGAGTTCTGAGACTATGCAAAATTAACATTTTATTATTTTTCTACCTTACAGATTTCATATTTAATTTTGTCTGCTAAATTAAATATATAATTAAATATAATCGATACATTGTCCGAATGCTAGTTATTTCAGTTTCAATTCGAGATTTGTTTCCATCTCAGGTTCGATTCCCGGGTTGTGCTATAAATAATTTTGATAACCTTGAAATTTAGATGATTTTAAAGGGAACACTTAGTGTTTTCATTTTACTTGAAGTACGGGTTCGATTCCCGTATAATATAATATTATTTATTGTATTTTTTTAACTTACAGATTATTATCATAGTATCTGTTATTTTAACTTCATTCTAAATGATTTTTGATATCATTTGAAACACACGTTTTTATATTTTTTTAGCCGGTAGATTTTTACAGAAGCTATAGCAAATGCAGCTAACTTAATTTTTCCAGGCCACAGGTAGCTGCACTTTTTGAATTTCTATTTAGTGCTGTATTTATGTTACAGGGTTTCTACTGCTGTTTCTACTGCTGTTTCTACTGCTGTTTCTACTGCTGTTTCTACTGCTGTTTCTACTGCTAGTTTCTACTGCAAGTTTCTACTGCTAGTTCTACTTCTTCATCAACTCCAGTCCTCCGGAGCTTCGTGGACCTTCGGTGCTGCTGACCGGAGCTGACGTCGGGTCTACACCCTTCTCAGCCTCTGCCCGGCCCGTGACGCCGAACCCGCGAAGTCCTCACTAATTGCAAAACTTAAAAGCTAAGTCCTCCCCTCGTAATTATAGAAACAAGAACCATAACGAGCGAATATCTTAACCCCCTGAGAACTAAAATAAAGATTGTTAAACTTTATTATTACTTTTATTCTTTATACCTGAAGCCTGGGGGTGCTTCTCACCCCCCATCTACAACCCAAAACGCTTCAGTGGCGCCCGGCTCGCTCAGGATTTCGCTCGCTCTGTGGTTCTTGTTTATTTCTAATTTTTTTTCTTATATTTTATTAAAAAGTGGGTAACAAGTTTTTTCTTTTTGGGTGTGATCTCGACTGATCTCACACTCATTTTAGAGTCAAGTTCCTGCCTCATTTGGTAGCTGTAAAACCAATTAATCATTCTATAATAATTTTTTTTTTGCAAATTTAAAAAGATATAACATTATTACGGTCATTTCCGCTTGGTTTAACCGCTTGTGTTTAGCATCCGGTTTTCAAATAATTGGTTACATTTTATAATCTAAATTGATATTAACTATTTAAAAAAAAACTAAAATTTTGAAACTATAGATACTACCCACTTCTTAGTAATTTTTTTGTACCGTCAATTTGAATTTCAAACGTTTTACGCGACTGTGAATTTGTGTTAGCTTCGACGGAACACTCACCCTTAATCACTTTTCAATTTTTCTACCGCGTTAGAAGTCATTGCTTTCATTATGGCCAGTGAATACCCTATTAATTTTTTTTCTTTAAACAAGTCTGAACTTGAATATGAAGTTGATCTACGTGGATTGGTTCCCGGTACATCCGTGGCCGAGTTGAGGAAACAAATAGTTATTTTTGATAAGGAAATTTCTCCAGAGGACATTCTTGTTTCCCATCTGGAACCAGACGAAGACATTGAAGGTGTTCAAGAAAGTTTAGCTAAATCATTTAATAATTTATCTACCCTAAAAATTAAATTCGACAAAAATTTATTTCTCAGAACTGAGTTTTTGCTTAATCAAATATATCACCGATTGAATAGAATTGATCCTAGTGATGCCTTGATTAAAGTTTTTGATAGTTGTAAACTTAACTTTGATTCTCAATACAAAGATTTACTTGTTTTGAAGCCTTATGTTGAACCAAAATCAAAACTACCGACACAATTAGTATCCGATCTAGAAAAATCTATAATTAACGTTACTGTCGAAAGACAAAATACGGCAGATATAAATAAAATTAAATTCAATGGTAAGACTTGCGTTCGATCTTTTATTCAAAGAATTAATGAATTTGTTGAATCGAGAGGAATATCTCATGAGAAAATTCTCTCATTTGGTTACGAGATATTTACGGATGAAGCACTTCATTGGTTTCGCTGCGTAAAACCGAGGGTATCTACTTGGACGGAACTTTTACCTTTGCTCAAGGCCGATTTTAGTCCCCATGATTTCGACTACCGTTTCATATCTGAAATTCGTTCACGAACACAGGGAAAGAGCGAATCCATTTCCATTTACCTTTCAATAATGGAAGGTATGTTTTCGCGTCTGGACAGGTCCTTGTCGGAGGAGGATAAATTAGAAATTTTGTCGCACAATGTGAGACCGTGTTATGCCAACACTCTAGCCGCAGCTTCACCCATTTCCTCAATTAACTCTCTTAAGGCCGCTTGCCAAAATTTTGAGAAAATTCAAGGTCAATTATCAAACTTTGCTGAACCGTCTCCTTCAAATGCACAGACACTTGCTCCTGAGTTCGCATATCGTGAGGAACACCACCACCCACTAAAAAGTTTAGTTAAAAATTCTTTTATTTCTAACAGGGCGATTATTTCTGCGATTGCTGCAGGAAAAAAGTTTTGTCCTAGGTGTCGCAATAACACGCACGATCTAAGAAGTTGTACACAGCCTCGGAAAATTATTTGTTTTAGGTGTGGTAAACCAGGTGTTCGTGTTCCAGAATGTCCAAATTGTAAAAATATTGCCAAATCAAAAAACTAATTAACCAGAACTGGAGACGCACTAATTTTACTGACCATAGAAGACAGTCTCATAGGTTCGATAGGTCGTCCTTTAAAAAAAAAGTCTTTTCTAACCGCTCTTCGTCTCCAGTTCGCGATAAGTGTAAAGTAATCAGTTTGAACCAAGAAAATGAAAATAAATTCTTTTCTCGTCCATTTATTTCTGTAGTTGCGGATAATAAAAATATTATTGGTCTTTTGGATACTGGTTCCAGTATAACAATTCTTGGAAATAACTTTCATAAACAGTTCTCTGTTAATAACTATCCTCTTTGTACTTGTGAACCGTTACAGCTTTCTGCAGCTGGCGGTCAAATGTTTTTAACATCCATGTATATCAACTTGCCGATAACTTTTAACAATAGTACTCGAACCTTAAATTTTTTTATTGTACCGTCTATCAAAGACAACTTAATACTTGGGATGGATTTTTGGAGAAAGTTTGGTTTGTTTCCTACTGAATTGGATGGTTTCGTGCTCGATACGCCACATGAAATTGGTCTTTCGAATTTTTCTGTAGACGAACCTCGTCATCTTTTTTCGTATTCACATCTTAATGAAGAACAGAAAAGAACAGCTGATGAGATGATTTCACAATTTCGCAATATTTCGTACGAAGAACGTGGTTTGGGTCGTACTTCAATAATAATGCATGCTATCGACACAGGTGATGCCGTTCCTATTAGGCAAAGGTACTACCGAATGTCTCCACAAAAACAGCAAATTCTTTGGCAACAATTAGATGAAATGTTAGAGGAAGACGTTGTGGAACCATGTGAAAGTCCTTGGTCTAACCCGGTTCTCCTAACCCCAAAGAAAAACGGAGAGTATAGACTTTGTTTAGACAGTAGGAAGTTGAATTCCGTCACACGTAAAGATGCCTATAGTCTACCATATATTTCAGAAATTCTCGATAATCTTAGAGATGCTAAATATTTGTCTAGTATTGATCTTTCTAAATCCTTTTGGCAGGTCCTAATTAGGCCTGAAGACAGATGTAAGACTGCGTTTTACATTCCCTCTAGAGGAACATTTCAATTTAAGTCCATGCCTTTCGGACTAACTAACGCACCGGCTACGCAGCAAAGATTGGTCGATTTACTATTTTATGGGCCAGAATTCGAAAATAAAGTTTGGGTTTTTATTGATGACATTATTATAATTGCAGACTCTTATGAGAAGCACATATCTTTACTTAAACAAGTGCTAGAAAAGCTAAAATATGCTAATCTTACTATTAACTTTGAAAAATGTCAATTCTTTAGGGAAAAGTTAAAATATTTAGGTTATATCGTGGACTCTAAAGGTCTTCAAGCTGATCCAGAAAAAATAGAGGTCATTGTTAACTACCCTCCTCCAACTAACAGAAAAGAAGTTCGCCGATTTTTGGGCACTGCGTCGTGGTATCGTCGTTTTATACCTAATTTTAGTTCCATCACAGCCCCATTAAACAAACTAACGTCACAAGGTAAAACTGCTCCCCCTTTCGTTTGGTCTGCAGAAGCGAACGCATCTTTTGAAAGGCTTAAACGGTGTTTGACCTCGCCTCCTATTTTAGCGTGTCCTAATTACGCTGAACCCTTTCAAGTGCATACAGATGCTAGTGACTACGGGATTGGCGCTGTTCTTACGCAGATTCTCCACGGCGAAGAGAGAGTAATAGCCTACATGAGTAAATCCTTGTCAGCTCAGGAACGTAATTATAGTGCAACTGAACGCGAGGCTCTCGCTGTCATTATTGCGATAGAACACTGGAGGTGTTATTTGGACAACGGTAAAAAGTTCACAGTTTTTACTGATCATTCGTCTTTGAAATGGTTTCTTAATTTAAATAATCCTACTGGTCGACTGGCTAGGTGGGGAGTCCGCCTTTCAGCTTTTAACTTTGACATTAAGCACAAACATGGCAAGGATAATGTCATGCCTGATTTGCTATCTCGCGCTATAAATATATCTGCAATTACAAATAATAATCCTTCCATACCTAATGTGTGTGATCCATGGTATATTAAATTATTTTCTAGTTGTCAGGTGTCTCCTACATCTTGTGCTAATTATAAAATAACTAATAATAAACTTTACCGTTTCATGAAAAGTCTGAACCCTCTAACTAGAGAATTTGAGTGGAAAGAGGTGATTCCTAGCGAGTTTAGACAAGCGACTATAGCGGAAAATCATTGCAATCCTATTTCAGGGCACCTGGGTATTTTTAAAACCTTAAAACGTATTTCCTTGAAATATTTTTGGCCTGGCATGCACAAAGATATAACAAATTTTGTGAATAATTGTGATGCATGTAATGCACATAAGCATGCAAATCACCCTACTTTAGGTTTAATGGGTCGTCCTAAAGATTGTTCTAGGCCTTTTCAAATGCTTAGTATTGACCTAATTGGTCCATTGCCTCCAACTAGGAAACAGAACACCATGATATTGGTCGTAACATGTTGTTTTTCTAAATACACTCTTTTATTTCCCATACGTCGTGCAACCGCCGAAATTATTACTAACATTCTAGAGGAAAAAGTACTGTTAGTCCATGGCATACCTAGTACCATTCTAATGGATAATGGTAAACAGTTCGTTAGTCAAAAATTACAGCAAATGTTTGCGCAATATAAAATACCTAATGTACGTTTTACTCCCAAATATACACCACAGGTCAATACAGTTGAACGATATAATAAAACGGTAATGACGGCCGTTTCTACATTCATTAACGAAGACCATAGAACTTGGGATGTTAATATACCAAAGATTCAGTTCGCACTCAACACTGCTGTTAATGAAGTAACAGGTTATACGCCATCATTTTTGATCTTTGGAAGAGAATTGGTATCTTGCGGTTCGCATTATCTCGACATCGATTTATCTGACGACCTTATTTTTGTACCGAGAGATCAATATGCTGAAAATACTGGCAAGCTTAGAAAAATATTCGATCAAGTCCAAAGTTCCTTAATAAAATCTCATTCTAGGAATTGTGGTCCCTATAATCTACGTCGAAAAAACCACGAATTCAACGTTGGTGATGTCGTTTGGAAGAAAACTTACTATCAAAGTGACAAAGATAAACAATTCTCAAAGAAATTAGCTCCAAAATATATAAAGTGTCGTATCAAAACCAGGTTGTCGCCTTTGGTATATGAATTGGTCGACTTACAAGGCAAAAATTTGGGTTCATGGCATATAAAAGATTTTAAAATTAACCATTTCTGCTAAAAAAAACGGATGAATTTAAAAAAAAAAAGAAAAGAAACCAAAATCTTCATATTTAAAAAAAAAAAATACTAAAAGAATTCAACCACATTCTAAAAAAATATGTCTTACAAAAAATATACATAAAAAAAAACAAAAACAAATTTTGAATAAGTATAAGGTGGAACATAGAATCAATTCAATTCTTATCGTAATTAGTAATCAATTTGAAAATCGTTAATTACGGTCGCCGTTTCTAAATATTAGCCTACCAATCTAATAATGTTTCTATTTGTTCTATACGGTTGAATGAAAAGGTGTCACTATTAGTCTTCAAGACGATGATAGTATTGTCCTCTTACATCTTGTTGGTTTTATTTTATCAATAGAGACTTCTAAAGTCTTTCCTCGTCGAGAATATCTCTTGTCACTACTGTATAGTAGCAGTCGTTAAATAATGATTGAATGTTTTTTTTGCATTCATTATTCTATGTCTAAAAGTGGATTTTTCCTAGGTAAAATCCTACTCTAATTGGGGGGATATGTAACAGTTTACTTAATAAACTGTCCTTGTTTTGAATTCTCTTTTTAATACAAATAGATTTAAAGAAAAATATAATTAAAAATAGTTGAAGGTACAATGTTAACAATTGTACTATGGAGGTAGGCAGACATAGGAGCGCAGCGCGGCTCATAGTGGTGGCATAGTATTTAAAATGACTTCTCGCGAGTCCAATTTTCATTGTGATTTGATTATTTCAAATTGTGTGTAAGTGCTAAATAACCCCGAAATCGGGTGAGTGTTCTATTCATTTAATTTTTGCTGCTCGCTTATAAGTTTATTACCTTAGAGTATTTTATTTTTAAAATCACAAGTCCAATAAGTAACTTCTAAATTCTAAATCTGTTTCGCTGTTTTATAATGTTTATTCATTGTTCATTGAATATTATTACTGAGGTAAAAATCCAGTTCTTAACCTAATGTTTGATAATATTTTTATTCTATTTCGATAAAGGTGAAATAGATATTTAAGGAAAGAAGTATTATAAAATTGTTGCTATACTTAAAGTAATAACATTCATAAAACAATATATTGAAACAGAACGGAGTTCTGAGACTATGCAAAATTAACATTTTATTATTTTTCTACCTTACAGATTTCATATTTAATTTTGTCTGCTAAATTAAATATATAATTAAATATAATCGATACATTGTCCGAATGCTAGTTATTTCAGTTTCAATTCGAGATTTGTTTCCATCTCAGGTTCGATTCCCGGGTTGTGCTATAAATAATTTTGATAACCTTGAAATTTAGATGATTTTAAAGGGAACACTTAGTGTTTTCATTTTACTTGAAGTACGGGTTCGATTCCCGTATAATATAATATTATTTATTGTATTAGTAATTGTATTTTTTTAACTTACAGATTATTATCATAGTATCTGTTATTTTAACTTCATTCTAAATGATTTTTGATATCATTTGAAACACACGTTTTTATATTTTTTTAGCCGGTAGATTTTTACAGAAGCTATAGCAAATGCAGCTAACTTAATTTTTCCAGGCCACAGGTAGCTGCACTTTTTGAATTTCTATTTAGTGCTGTATTTATGTTACAGGGTTTCTACTGCTGTTTCTACTGCTGTTTCTACTGCTGTTTCTACTGCTGTTTCTACTGCTGTTTCTACTGCTAGTTTCTACTGCAAGTTTCTACTGCTAGTTCTACTTCTTCATCAACTCCAGTCCTCCGGAGCTTCGTGGACCTTCGGTGCTGCTGACCGGAGCTGACGTCGGGTCTACACCCTTCTCAGCCTCTGCCCGGCCCGTGACGCCGAACCCGCGAAGTCCTCACTAATTGCAAAACTTAAAAGCTAAGTCCTCCCCTCGTAATTATAGAAACAAGAACCATAACGAGCGAATATCTTAACCCCCTGAGAACTAAAATAAAGATTGTTAAACTTTATTATTACTTTTATTCTTTATACCTGAAGCCTGGGGGTGCTTCTCACCCCCCATCTACAACCCAAAACGCTTCATTATCGGTATTCTTATTTCATCATTTCTATTAAAACTTGTTATGTATGGTTTATAAGAATGAGTTTCTATGCACTCTATAGAATTGTCATATGCAGGCGGATTTGTTATATTTAGAATATTCATTTTAACAATCCAATCAATTTCAAAAATGCTTTATTTTGTGGAGTTAGTTTAATATTAGCAGAAGAATGTGTGTTCTTGCGAAGTGATCGAATACCACTAAACTTGTGACTATGAGATGATACGTTTTTATTGTACTCAATCATGTTTCTTTATATGTAAGTATAAATTCACTTCTTCTCCTCGAAGGTCAACAGGATTATTATATTTATCTAGTATTCTTATGGTGATACTATTGATAGTATCTCTGTTCACTGGAAAATATATAGTATTCTTTGGTATTTCTATTATTCTGTAACCCGGAGGTACCGTGGGTGCAAACTCATGTAGTATATGACTTGGTTCACCGTTTATATACGACCCGCTTATGATATCACATTCGACTCTCACCACAGTCGTTGATAAAATGTTTACGGGAAGAAGTGACTCATGTAATATATGACTTTTTAGGACTTCCTTACTATAACCCAGCAATTCTCCGAAAGAATCGTGTTTTTCAAAATGAATATCTTTAGTACAGAATATAGTTGTCTTTAGTGTATTGTTATTGCAATATAACTTTAAATCACAATCTTTTACTTCAAACTTTAAACAATCGTAAATATCTTGTAGTTCATAAGCTCCTTCAGGAATCTCAACCACTTCATTAGTACCATAGTGAAATTTGTTATTAGCTTTAGTGATATTCGGTATAGAATTAAAAGTAGAGAAATGCAATAATGCACATTCATAATCACCATTCAGATTTAAAGTTGGTGAGTAGTTCGTGGTTAATATGGAACTTTTTCCAGTTATAGACAATGTGAAAGACATCGTGAAAATGTATATATAAAAATCAAGTCTGTCAATATATACTAACTTGATCCCAAAAGTTGTGCAAAAATTCTAAACATAAATGTCCACAATTAACGCTATTATATTTTTGATATCAATTATAATTGTAATAAATATCACGATGACCGAAATATTTCAATAACTCTTTTGGTGGTTTTAAATCACCAAAACTATCAAAATATTCACAATAACTGTTTATTATTGCATAAGCTACCCAATGCGTTCCATTGTTATTATGATTATCTAAATTAACGATTCCACATTCTATTGGTTTTGACTTAGTTGGTAATCTATCTTTCATAAAAACTCCTCGAAAATGAGGTATATTTCTAGAATATTTCATTAACTCAATATTAGATAAAGCTTTATTGGGTAACTGCGAAATTAGTTTTTTGAACTTCTTATAAATAAACCACTGCCTCTTTTATACGGTTTGATGTAAAGACCTTTTCCCAATGCAATAGCTTTTAAATTTTGTTGTGCAGCTTTATATTCATTTACCGTTTTCGCAACACCTGCCGCACCTCCAGCTAATGCACCTAGAGCAGACAATCCCGCAAAAATGGGTATCAGAGGTAATATTCCTCCTGTCTTTGGAATCGGTATTATTCGCGGTAGACGATAATGTCAATTTTTGGGAAAGCATTTTTTAGCAGCTTCATATGCGTACTTAATTGCAGTTGTATGGCTCTTTGGTTTGATTTTTTTTATTTGAGATTGAATTTTCGATACAATTGTCTTAAATTTTTTTACTCCAGAACCACTTTTTACTTTAGCTTTCATAACTTTACTAACTAACCATGACGCTAGTTTTTCACCTCTTCCAGCGTCTTTCGAATGCAATCGTCTCTTCGCCATGCTGAGTAGTTCCAAGTCTGCTTTATGTCTACTGTTTGAATCGGTGTTTATGTACGCAATATCATGAAATTTGCAGGCTTCGTCTAATTCATTGACTCCTTTATCACCTCTCGCTAATCTTTCTTTTAACTTGGTCCCTGGTCCACAATAGTTATATCCTGGTAAATGTAGTTCAAACGGTAAACTGTCAATTATATTGTTGACTAGTCCTCCTCCTTGCATATCTGGATATGCAATGATTACAAAAAATGCTATTTAACTCTTATATTATATAGTGATTGAACTGCGATCAATCCAACTGTTTTCACTATTAGGGAGACCTAACCATTTAACGAACAATTTATTACCCTTCTTTTTAATTACTTTTTCTATTAAATAAACATCAGGATGATTAGTTTTTTGTAACTCTTCCTGGTAAAACGTTCCTAATATTGGTTGACTCCTTCGGTCTTGTAAATTATATGTAACAGGATCAGTTTTATTGACCGATTTAATAATAAATAATTCTGTTGACCAATTCGGTGTATAACCCTTTTCAAAACTGCTTTTGTATTTGCTTATTCTAACAAAATCACCTATTTGAAATTTATTCCTATGTGATTTAATTCGTCTGTTAAAAAACTTTTCGATGTTATTCTTAACCTTTGTTTCATTTATCGAATTTACATTAACTGGTTTATGTTTAGTGACACTATGCTTGCTATTATTATAAGTATTCAAAACATCTTCTAAAGTCTTTCCCACCCATTTATAACTACCGTTATAGCTAAAAGATACATGCAATTTGTTCTTTAATGTTCTTATCAATCTTTCAACAATAGATGCTTTTTTTGTAGAGTAAGTCGAATAGTGCTTTATATTTAGTGACTGCATTAGTTCTTTAAATGATTTATTGTAAAATTCTGTTCCCATATCAGTTTGTAAGTGAACAGGAGATTGACCACTTGTTTTGAGAATTCTCTTAAACGCATTAACCACACATTTTCTCGATTTTGACTTTAAGGGAATACCCCATGCATATTTGCTAAAGCAATCAATAACAATTAAAATATATGTGTAACCACTGTTATATTTTTTTAAAGATTTAAAATCAATTAGATCTGCTTGCCATAGATCATTAATGCCTTTTAGTACAACAGATCTTCGAATAAAGTTTTTACGTGCAGACCTATGGATTTCTTTTACTACTTGGAGCTTGACCATTTTTTCTGTTGGTTACGTTCTGTTCATTCAAGCTCTTAGTGTTAAACTTCTCTTCAAACTGTTTAATTTTGTTGGTGATATCAGCTTTTATTGATTCAATCCAAACATGCAGTTCATGCTTCGTGCACAAGGTTGCAATTTTTTCATCTACGTATTGTTTATTGACAGCGTCATCCTTATCCAAAGGTGTGTTGACTCCAGTTAATCTTGATGATTGTAAATTAAAACACCCACTTTCTGATTTCATTAAAGAGTTTTCCCTAAAATCTAACAGTTCAGACAAACGTAGCCTTTTGTGGACATGATGCCCGAATTTATCAATATTCATTTTTATTAATTAGAGATCCGATGCAATCAAGGGAGAGTGTGTAAATAAAAAACAATAAACTATGACAACTATTTTATAATTCCGTTTTCACGTAATTCTTCAATAATAGAAATTATTTCATTTTCTACTCCAGTATTTCCTGCTTCTTTAGAAGCTATCAGTAATTTTAATCTTTCAACTAACTCATTAGGATCATCCCAATAAATATAATCAGTATATTTCTTAAACTTTTTCTTAAGTCTTAACCCTTCTCCTTCACTTAAATGTTCTGTTCTAGAAGAAACAGAAGATGTTGACGGTTTACGTAACTTAAATAGCGGTTTTATAATTTGCAAATACTTTCGACCTCGATTAGTTTTTATTGGTTTATTTGGATCATAATCTCTTCGATGAGCATTTGTTTCTAACAACAATGCTTTATATACTTGCGAATCTTTTTCCGTAACCAAATTTAATTCAGGAACTCTCTTGAACAAAAGTTCATATAATCCAGGAGTTTTCTTGTATACTCGACCTGCTACGGATATATTCTCCTCGTGAACTTCCACACTTGAGTTACCCATCAATAGTTTACCTCGTTCTCTTCTGACACCAAATGGCACATCCTCAAACACTTCCGAAGATAATGACCAAGACAAAGCATCTCGGTTAGGACTATGGACGGACTCGACTGTTGCAAACGATGTATCGCTTGTATTATTTTTATTTTGACCATCGAAACTGTTTTCATCAATATTGTCATCAGAATCGCTATCATGGGACTCGGATATGGAATCGTTACGTTTAAAATATGTATTCTCAGAGTCTGTATTCAAATTGTCTTCTTTAGGTACTTCATGGACTTTAGATTTGTTAGATTTTGAAGGATTTGTGTTATGATGAATTATTTGATGAAGTGGTTTAGTGATGGGTTGAAAAACTGTATTTAACATGTTTTCTTGATAAGATTCCCTCATACGCATTTCCTTCAGTTTCTTTTTAACACCTTCTGCAGCTCGAACAACCTCAGCTTTTAATTCCATTTCCATTTTGAAAGAACAGTAGCTTGAGTTATGCAACGTGTTGTATCTTATAGCTTTACTTCTTAAATGAATTGTGTTCTAGATTGAAAGTAACTTTATTTGGTTACTCATCGAAAGTAACGAAGGTGTCGAAGTTCATTCTGTAGCAACCGTCATTTTTTGCACAATCTTTGTTAATGACTAAAAAGTTGTATGTATCTTTCCAAATTTTTGAACACATTTCCCGAAATTCTGACCACGACATATCTGTATTCACATGTTCATCATATACATGTCGTAAATTAATATCGTCTTGTTTGAATAATATTATAAGGTTTGCATTGTCTCTTACTAGTTGTTTTGGTATTTTACTATATGTTTGGTTTAAGTAAAAACAATCAATAAATTTATGTCTGCCCATAGCGAAATAATCTCGCATATTAGTTTGATTCTCACAAGCAACATCATCAAAAATTATTACAGAATGGGGCTTAGCATCATGTGGACTGAGAATCAATTCATTATCACTGTATTTTGCAAACGTAACACTAGGTAGCAATTTAAAGACGTTCTCTAAATAAATGTACTTAGTTTGATACAGTGTTTTTGAGTATAAATATACATTCTTAAAATGTAATCCATTTTCATGCAACAGAAGACCTATTATTAAATTTGTTTTTCCACAGTTTGATGGACCGCAAACTAAACACCGAACTGAATTAGGAAGCAAGTTTCCATGTCGAGAAATAACTGTCTTAGCATCTGAACAAATTCTATCCAATTGCAACGTTTCAGATTGTTTTATAAATTTCATAGTAGTAAGCAATTCTTTCGGGTGTCCTAGATAAAGTGAGTCAATTTGTACAAATTTGACTATTTATATAAAGTGCGAGTAATCAGATACATTTTAAGGATTTTCGTCAAAAAACCGTTATCAAATGAATGTAATATCTATTTGTAATATTGGGCATACTGTCATTCCATGAGTGAGTGGCGGCAAAACGCCGACACGAACGAGTGGGGGACAGAATGCCCAATATTACCCTACTATTTATATTAAGAAATGCAAATTAAGCAAGGTACTTCTTCTCTCAATACACTTGTACTAGTACATAAAAATTGGAGTGCATATTTGTAATACCGGTTCCGTGTAGTACCGGTATAGAATTGTACTACCCCTTTTCATCCCGTGGGTGTCGTAAGAGGCGACTAAGGGAAATTTAACCCAAGGAGATGGGCAGCAGCGTCTTCTTGTGCGGGCCACAGAACTGGACCATACTGCGATCGCCAACCCGCTTGCCCAGCGTGGCGATTATGGGCATATCCCCCAAATGAAAAGGCACAAAAGGCCACGGCCCCTAGTTCCCGGCGGCCTCGCTATTCCTGGTCATGGTGGCGACCATGGTAACGGCGAGGCAGGGGGTGCTAAGAATCTCCGGGCTACGGGAGGCCACCACAACCGACTGACCCTGGCGACGTACAACGGACGCACGCTACGGCTTGACTCGCATCTGGCTCAACTTGAGGTGGAGCTTGGAAAGATTAGGTGGCACATATTGGGATTGTGTGAAGTCCGAAGAGAGGGGGAGGATACCATAACCCTCGAATCAGGCCACCTAATGTACTTCCGCGAGGGAGACCAACAATCCCAAGGTGGCGTTGGGTTTCTTGTCAATAAGTCCCTTTCTGACAACGTTGTAGAAATTTCCAGTGTGTCGAACAGGGTGGCGTACCTGATTGTAAAGCTTACT
Source organism: Diatraea saccharalis (assembly GCA_918026875.4). Classification (NCBI taxonomy): domain Eukaryota; kingdom Metazoa; phylum Arthropoda; class Insecta; order Lepidoptera; family Crambidae; genus Diatraea; species Diatraea saccharalis. The sequence continues at coordinate 942,298 of OU893352.1, read as the reverse complement.
AAGAGGTATAGCCTCAAGGTTGTTCAAGTGTACGCACCGACCTCGACACACTCGGACGATGAAGTGGAGAATATGTACGATGATATATCGAGGGCACTCCACTTCACTACTAAGACCCATTACAGCGTTGTTATGGGGGACTTTAACGCTAAAGTGGGAGTACAAAATTGCGGCGAATCGGTAGTAGGATCCCATGGATTTGGAAGCAGGAATGATAGGGGGCAAATGCTCGTTAACTTCCTCGAACGGGAGGGGCTCTTCCTTATGAACTCGTTCTTTAAGAAACAGCCCCAAAGGAAGTGGACGTGGCAAAGCCCCGACAATGTGACAAAAAATGAGATCGACTTCATTATAACGGACAAAAAGCACGTATTCAGAGATGTCTCCGTGATCAATAGGTTTAACACCGGCAGCGATCACCGACTTGTCCGAGGCTCTCTGAATATCAACTTCAAAGCTGAACGTGTCCGCTTGATGAAGGCCAGGCTCCGACCTACTCCTCTCCAAACCATGATGGAATCTGAAACGTTTCAGTCAAATCTTGAGAACCGATTCGCTGCCATGGAAACCACAATTGACGTTGACGAGAACCTTGAAAATGTGGTTCGAATACTCAGGGAAGAAGGTACGAAATTTTGTAGCATGCAGCGTAAGGGCGGGAAGTCTAAGCTCTCCGATAGAACTTTGGGGCTAATGAAGGAACGACGTGAAAACCCACCTGTCACTTCGTCAGGAAAACGTGCTCAAAACCAGGAGATCAGCAAACGCGTACGATATGACCTCCGGTGCTCCAACACTCACGCTATAGAAAGAGCGATCGAGCAAAACAGGGGGTCAAAAGTATTCGTACAATCTCTTGGAAGAAGCCACTTAACGAAGTTGACCACGGCAAGCGGGGAAGTCGTTGCTTCGAAGCCAGCGGTCCTCTCGGAGGTCGAAAATTTCTATGCCCGGTTATACGCTTCGCATGCATCTCGACCTGATCCCGGAAATGAGGATTCTAGAGCCACATTAACACGCCACTACACCGAAGATCTGCCAGAAGTCAGCATTGGCGAAATCAAGATCGCTCTGAGACAGCTTAAAAATGGAAAAGCCCCTGGAGAGGATGGCATTACAACTGAATTATTAAAAGCAGGAGGTAAACCGGTACTGAAGGAGCTCCAAAAGCTTTTTAATGCTGTCCTCTTCGAAGGGAGAACTCCGCAGGCGTGGAGTAGGAGTGTTGTCGTCCTGTTCTTCAAAAAGGGAGACAAAACTCTGCTGAAGAACTATCGACCCATTTCCCTTCTAAGCCACGTCTATAAGCTGTTTTCTAGAGTAGTCACGAACCGTCTTGCGCAAAGACTTGACGAATTCCAACCACCGGAGCAGGCTGGGTTTCGGAGTGGATACGGCACCATAGACCACATCCACACAGTGCGGCAGATTATACAGAAGACTGAAGAGTATAATCAGCCCCTGTGTCTAGCATTTGTGGACTATGAGAAGGCCTTTGACTCGATTGAGATCTGGTCCGTTCTGGAGTCCCTGCAGCGATGCCAAGTCGATTGGCGATACATCCAAGTGATAAGATGTATTTATGAGGCCGCCACCATGACCGTCCAAGTACAGAATCAGCAAACAAGTCCTATACCGTTGCATCGAGGAGTGAGACAAGGAGACGTTATGTCTCCGAAATTGTTTACTAATGCAATGGAGGATATGTTTAAGACGCTGAACTGGAAAGGACGTGGCATCAACATCAATGGCGAGTACATCTCTCACTTGAGATTTGCTGACGACATCGTCATCATGGCAGAAAATCTGCAGGACCTACAACAGATGCTGAATGACCTGGCTGACTCTTCTATGCGCATCGGCCTACGGATGAACTTGGATAAAACCAAGGTCATGTTCAACGAACACGTACTACCGGAACCGATTGCAGTATGCGGTGCCGTTCTCGGAATTGTTCCAAAATATGTATACCTCGGGCAAACATTGCAGTTAGGTAGAAACAACTTCGAGAGCGAGGTAAATGGAAGAGTTCGGCTAGGTTGGGCAGCGTTTGGGAAACTACGTCAGGTCTTTACATCGTCGATCCCGCAGTGCCTAAAGACAAAAGTCTTTAATCAGTGCGTCCTACCCGTTATGACATACGGAGCCGAAACGTGGACACTGACGGCACGGCTGGTCCACAAGTTGAAGGTCGCTCAGCGCGCTATGGAAAGGGCTATGCTCGGCGTTTCTCTGCGGGATCGAATCAAAAATGAGGTGATCCGGCAGAGAACCAAGGTTATCGACATAGCCCACCGGATTAGCAAGCTGAAGTGGCAGTGGGCTGGCCATATTAGCCGCAGAACCGATAACCGTTGGGGTAAACGAGTTCTTGAGTGGAGACCGCGTCTCGGCAAACGTAGTGTAGGACGTCCTCAGGCGCGGTGGAGCGATGATTTGCGCAAGATGGCTGGCAGGAGCTGGATGCGAACAGCCGAAAATCGAAATAGATGGCGTGCAATTGGGGAGGCCTATGTCCAGCAGTGGACGAATATGGGCTGATGATGATGATGATGATGATGATATTTGTAATATTAAAATAACCGCTTTTCACTAAATACATTTGTGTGTATACATGGTACATATACAAAAATAATATTTTTTATCTGTCTGTCTGTTAGTTCTGGCTAATCTCTGAAACGGCTTGGCCGATTTTGAAGGGACTTTCACTAGAAGTTGACTTACGTAATTAGGATTAACTTAGGCTTATGGCTCGATGCAATTCGATCGATATCAAATTTATCGGAGATCCGCATATCAAACAACTTTTTCTAAATTCAATATATTTTTAATCCCCGACGCAAAAACGACGCGGTGTTATAAGTTTGACGTGTCTGTGTGTGTGTGTGTGTGTGTGTGTGTGTGTGTGTGTGTGTCTTTCTGTGGCATCATAGCTCCCGAACGGATGAACCGATTTTGATTTTGGTTTTTTTTTTGTTTGAAAGGTGTATTAGTTGGGAGTGTTCTTCACTATGCCAAATTTATTTGATGAAAATCGATCCAAGATGGCCGCCGCCACAAAATATCGGATTACATATTTTATCACGATTCCATCAATATGGGTATCAAATAAGAGGACTTAAGTAGTAGAATACTGAACACTATGACAAATTTCAACTCCAAGATGGCCGCCACCAAAAATGTTGGGTTACCTACATATTTCTCACGACTCCCTCAATACGGATATCAAATAAAAGGGCTTGAATAGTAAAATACTGTTTACTATGACAAAATTTTATATACAAGATGGCCGCCTCCACAGAATATTGGATTACCTACATATTTTGTCATGACTCCCTCAATACGGATATCAAATAGAATACTATAGGTACACTATGACAAATTACAAATCCAAGATGGTCGCCATCATAGGAACCACAGACTAGTAAGGAGATAATACGTATCAGACGGGAAACTTCTAAGAACCAATTATAGCACGGTATTTTAGAGTTTGACACATTTTTACTTTTTAATATTTCCTTAGACCTCTATGAATGGTTATGATTGTCTAGCGCGGGATATTTAAAAACCCAATACCGCGAAATTCAAATTTTCCCAATTGGCAGAATAAGCATTTGCCCGTACAATCAAAACAATCAAAATCAAAAGTGCAAAAAACATTTTTTTCCCCTACTACTTGTACAGGACGTCTTTTAGGTGACAAGAAAAATAAAGCGAAAGAAACTTACGAGCTCTTTATCATAACTAGTAATGACATCAGTAGAATTGGCGAGAGCACGACGAAGCACATCAGTAGAATCGGCGAGAGGCTTGAACGTCTTCCTTCGAGGACGCGTGCTTTCTGGTCTCTTGCCAAATCTATTCAGGGTAATTTCTGAACGCCTTCATTTCCACCCTTGCACAAAGACAACTCCTCATTAGCCTATGATGCAAAAGAGAAAGCCGATCTCCTGGGTAACTTCTTTGCATCCAACTCGACTTTGGATGACCGGGGGCTGAAACCGCCCACCATTCCGCGGTGCAAAAGCTCTATGCCAGATATCCGGTTTCACTAGAGCTCAGTGCGTCTAGCACTACTCTCCCTCGATATCCACAAGTCGAGTGGGCCCGATGGTATCCCCTCTATTGTGTTAAGGACGTGTGCTCCAGAGTTGGCACCGGTCTTAACGGGCCTATTCTGGCTCTCTTACTCATCTGGGGTCGTCCCAACCTCATGGAAGACTGCTTTGGTGCATCCGATCCCAAAAAAAGGTGACCGCTCGAACCCGTCCAACTACAGGCTGATCGCTATAACCCCTTTGCTTTCAAAGATAATGGAGTCCATTATCAACCGCCAGCTCCTTCGGTACCTAGAGGATCGCCAATTGCTTAGTGACCAACAATACGGATTTCGTAGTGGTCGCTCTGCTGGCGATCTTCTAGTTTACTTGACACATAACTGGGCTAAGGCAATTGAAATAAAGGGCGAGGCCCTTGCAGTAAGTTTGGACGTAGCGAAAGCCTTCGATCGCGTGTGGCATAAAGCTCTTCTATCAAAACTTCCCTCGTATGGGCTTCCCGAGAAATTATGTGCATGGGTCACTAGTTTTTTGGCAGAGAGAAGCATTAAGGTTTTAGTGTTCCCCAAGGATGTGTGCTATCACCTACACTTTTTCTTCTGCATATTAATGACATGCTGCAAATTAGCGGTATTCATTGTTATGCGGATGACAGCACGAAGGACTCCACCTATAACGGTCGTGCTAATATTTCTCGGGAAAGCGTCATTGAGAGCCGGAATCAACTTGTGTCTGATATTGAATCTTCGTTAGAGGAAGTCTCTAACTGGGGTCGACTTAATTTGGTCCACTTCAACCCTACTAAGACACAGGTTTTGCGCGTTGACCGCCAAAAAAGCCCCTTTTGTCGTATCAACTCGCTTTCAAAACATTCCCCTAACTGCCTCAGCCAATATTGAGATTCTCGGTGTCGACATATCGAGCGAGGTCCAGTTCCGTGGTCACTTAGAGGATAAAGCTAAATTAGCATCTAAGAAGCTTGGTGTGCTTAATAGATCGAGGCAATATTTCACTCCGGCGCATCGCCTGCAGCTTTACAAGGCGCAGGTCCGGCCCCATATGGAATACTGTTCTCATCTTTGGGCAGGTACACCCCAATACCAGCTTCTCCCTCTAGACCGCATTCAGCGGAGAGCGACTCGAATCGTCGATTGCCGGGACACTTCAAGTCGGCTTGATCCACTGGCCCTGCGTAGAGATGTTGCTTCACTGTGCATCTTCTATCACATCTATTACGGGGAATGCTCCGAGGAATTGTTCGGACTTATACCTGCCGCTACTTTCCGCCATCGTTCCACGCGACAAGAAATCCACGCCCATCATGTGGATGGTTGGAAGTCCTCAACTGTGCGTTTTTCTAGAAGTTTTCTGCCTCGCACAGCCAAACTCTGGAACAGTTTGTCGCCAGCGGTATTTCCGGACCGATACGACCTTCAAACTTTCAAGCGTAGAGCTTATTCGTCCCTCAAAGGCCGGCAGCGCACTTGTAGCTCCTCTGGTGTTGCAGGTGTCTATGGGCGGCGGTAATCACACACCATCAGGTGATCCGCCTGCTCGACTGCCCCCTATTCCATAAAAAAAAAAAAATATCATGCCATTACCAAATAACAATAATAAATATAGTTTTCATAGTCGAGGAAGGAATTTATTTAAGACAAGGAATAAAAAATCGAATATTATTTTCCAAAGAAACTTTATATCCATTTTTATACAAAATAATAAATTTAATTCCGTGAACTTTAAAAACATTATGTAACTGCAGCAAACTGCTGTAAATTATTGTTTTATTTATGCAACATTTTATTTTTAAGTTTTTTTGTATATTTTTCTAAAGCTTTCCTTTGCATATCAGGTAATTGTTTTTCGTTTAAGCGTAACAAATCGACCCCTCTTAATATTTTATTAATAATAGAACACCAATTAAACAAACACAATTTAATTATTACATCAAGAAAATAATCACAGATAGCTTCATAGTGCTTTTCACATGTTAAGAAATTGAAATTATGTCTACCAATTCTTTTTTCTATTTCTTTGAAAATGAAATTGACATTTGGTTGTAATTCCAAATATTCATTGGCGTGATTAACGATTACGCTAAACAAATTAACAGCCTGCTCTGAGGGATAGGTAAGCTTCATTTTCTTATTAAAATCTTTAAATTCCCTATGTGATATCCATGTGTGAACAGAAGACTCATTATTTTGGGTGAGATTATTTTTGCACTCTGAGCAATTAAATTTGTTGAGGCATTTCCGCACTACCCATCCCGCAGTGTAGGCACGAGAGTGAACATTTAGTCTTTCCCTATGAGCTTCTGTGATGAGATTTTCTTTTTCTCCAGGAGACATTATTGTGGCAGTTTGACAGGAAGACGTTATCATTTCTAAATTGTCTTCTTGGTTTTGGTGAAATAAATTTTTTAACTTTATTATTTGGTCTCCTGAAGAATCTTCACAATTGTAAGTGTCAGAATGAAAATGGATAAACCTTGTAATTATGAGGGATCGAAATATATTTTTAAATAACTTACAATTTGGGTCGTTATTTCTAAAGCTGTATGCCCGTACCTGGCCAAAAAAGTTTTCCAGTGGGTCAGTACTGAAATATCGGGGACGCATTAATTTGCATCCCCTACTTTGAAAGAAGTGCCATAACCTTATCAAACTTTTTAAAGTTGTAATAAAAATTTTTTGGGATGGCACCACGCATTCCCTGGCATTATTGTCAATGAATTTTAAATCTTCCAGCTTTTTTATAGCATCTTTCCAAAATGAAATATGTTTCGAGTTCCTAGATGCAGCTTGCCTTAGAGGTTTGCCTTTATTTTTTATTGTGATTGACGATCCATTACAGGAATCAAAAAGGTCATCAAAGAATGACACCATTTCGGCAGTGTTTAGTAAAGTTTCACTGACTGGCTTTCCATCCACATAGTGTGCTGTAAAAAAAGAAAACTGTAAAATAGTGTTACCTTGCCAATGAAATTTCAATTAAACCACAAGAATTTACTTACAAAAGTTTGCTGTGTATCTTAAAGCACTTGCTACGGTTTTACTGAGCACACGAGTACAATTCTTTACCTAAAAAGTAAAGATTTTTATAATCATTATTTAATCTTTAAATTATATGATATTTCTACTCTATTAATTTACTTACTTTCATTTTCTTAATTTTTGGGGTATGACATGTTCGTCATTTAATTTATGCAGCATACGCATTTCTGCATGTTTGCAATCTGTATTGTAAACATCAACTATGTCATCCCACTTTGGTATTTTCCCATTATATTTAATATTTTTATTTAAGAAATTTCTTATCCCTTTGATAAGATGGGGTGGATCATTTAAAATACTAATTTTTTGGTTTTCTATTATAATAGTATCATCTGAAATAAAATCATACAGCTATTAAAACTACATAGTACTGACTATTGTAATAAATTCTATACTTATGTTTTAAACAGTTTTTTTTTTTTTGTATCAATAGGCTCAGAGAGCAATTTAAAATAATGCTACCTAGGTGATGCGTAATCATATACAGGTGAATTATGCTATAATTTATGCAGGTGAGTTCTTGGACTTTAAACAGTTAGTTTAAGATCATTGCAAAAGAAAAATTAAAAATCATACCATAAGTTTCATCCATCTGAATTTGATGTCTCTTTGTTTCTTCTTTTAACTTCTTTAAAGCAGACTGAAATGAAGTTCCTTGATTACATATCCGTGCCACAGGTAACAATCCTGTTTTTGTTACCTCTGTTAAAACAGTTTTTATTATATTTTTTAAAACAGTGCCAGAAGTAGCTCCCTCACAAAAATAAAAACATACTGGTTGTTACCATTTGTCTAAGGCTCCACGAACCATAAAAACTAACGCATGATCAGCATAATTACTTGCCTTTTAATTTAGCTCAACAAATCCACATATACTGTCACTGTGCTTGTCATAAGCTAATCCCGGTTCAAGAGCAACTTCATCAAAGAGGACAGAGCAGTATTTCTTTGTTTCAGGCCACTTTTCAATCTAGAAATGTTATACATTTTGAAATCACAAAATTAAAATGATGGGTAACTAAAAATGGATTAATAAGCTATAAATGACTAAATAAAAAATATAACAACCTAACCTAAAAATGTAAAAGCTTAAATCACATACCTCTGATTTTATGGTCTGAAATATTCGAGGATTGATTCCTGAATCCATTTTAAGTGTGGTGATCATTTTATTGATGATCCTTACTGAAGGACGAATAAAAATTCTTCTCAAAAACCTATAACTTTTTGGACTTTGCTTCATTATAGCAAGTGCAATCATCTTTTCCTCATCTCTAAAACGCCGACCTTTCGTTTTTTTGGTACTTTGGCTAATTTGCATCCATAATATCTTTTTTGCTACTGGATTCAGTTTTGAATTCAGTTTTCAAAGTTTTTTTTTTGAGAATTTAATAGCTTTTTTAGCTCTTTTAGCAAAATTGAGTTGTTTTTTGGCTTTTTTATACTCCATTAATATTTGATGACATCTAGGTGTTACAGAATTTTTGGTGGAATAAGACCTCTTAAACTTTTGTGTCTTCATTAGCGTCATCAGAACATTTGATCCTACAACAAAAAAAAAAAAAACACAAATTTAATGGAAATATGTAATATTGAAATCTAATTAAACTAATAATTAACAACCCCTAATATGTGACTAAAAATAACCTTACCAGATTTGGTTATAGTTTCCACTGCACACTGAGTAGATGTTGAAGGCTTATTGTATTCTGAAAATATAATTAACAAAAATAAACAAAAAAGAAGTCCAGCACATCTAAAAACCATTTTTTAATAAAATTATATGCTAATAAAATTGCAAGAGAAATCCAAAAGATACAAAAACCAAAATTACCTATCAAATGGGGGAGCAGTACTTCTTCTTCAATATTCGAAATGGATGCAGTGGGTGCAGTATCACAATCTGTAATTAAACAATCATGTTGCCATTTATGAAAAAAGTTGACTGCATGTCTGCACTTAATATTGAAAGTTGTTAGATTTTATGTAACTAATTTAATGCCCTGTGTATATTAACAAAGTTTTAGAATATTTTTCCTATCTTTTTCAAGTTTTCAAAGCATACAATTTTTTTTTTTTAATATTTATAAGTTAAATTGGCTCGAGTAACTCGGTGGCGTAGTGGATAAGCGCCGCGGCCCGCGATCGTAGTCGTTAAGCAACTTTCGCAAGGGTCGGTCACGGGATGGGTGACCAAAAAATTATTATCTCGAGCTAGGAGTAGCTCGAGCTTGGAAAGCACTGAGGTGCTTTGGAAGGCACGTTAAGCCGTTGGGCCCGGCTGCATTTGTAGTTGTTAATACCCTCCAATCCACATTGGGCTAGCGTGGAGGGTCATGGCCCATCCTCCTTAATCATCCATAAGGAAGGCCTGAGCCCCTGCAGTGGGGACGTAAAAGGGCTGGTGTGAAATTGGCTCATTCAAAACATATAACAGAAACCAGAATTTTCACTTGTAATAAACATCCTAATTGTTAAATGATCAACAATATTCGATTTAATTGTTATTTCATCAAAATATTAAATATATACATCATAGACTATTCACGCAGACATATTATTATTATATAAAATGCAATTATACTTCCATTTGTATGATATAATTAAATCCATCCCATAAAATGGCATATTTGTAATACTTAACAGTATTCCTCATAAATTGGAACTGTTGTATCCACAGAAATATATCTAGTTAGAAGGAAAAAGTGTACGTACTTCGCGTGCCGAAACGACGTCTAGACAGCTTCATTGCTCGCCGCGAGGCTCAGTCCACTTTCGATCGCAATCGGTGTTGGACGAAATTTAAAATGATGCGTTGTTCGATAATTACCTGCTCAAACACCACCAATATGGTTGGATCTTATAGTCGAGGTATTTCCTTCCATCGGTAAGTAACTATTTGCCTTGATATATCTATTTTGAATTAAAAATCATTAGTTTTGTTGCTCCGTATTATTTTTATCAAAACGGTCATGTGTCCAGTAATAGCTTTCCATTGCGGCTTTAATTTGACAGTCCAAATTTGCTGTGCTTGTAAAACCATCGATGTATAATTCAAGGTCAATTTGTTGGAGGACAAATTATCATTTTTTCTGTCAAAAATGGAGAATAGTGCTGTACAATGCGATTTTTTTACCCGATTAAAAAATATCGTTTTTGAAAGCAGAAGAAAGGATAATTAATTTTATATTGAATTATACTGTAATGTTTGTTTTAGTTTTCCGTATGATCCTAATATTAAAAATAAATGGATTGAAGCAACAGGACTCTAAGGCAAATAGTAGGTATACTTACTGGACATGGAAACTTTAACAAACACCTATATAACATGGGTTATTCTGACAGTCCTCTGAGCAGGGCGTGCATGGAGACTGAGGAGATTGTCTCCTCAGTCTCCGTTCCAGTATCACATAAGCGCTTGTGCTCTCATGTGATACTGGAATGCAGGAGCCTATTAAGACAAAAGGACTACATATCTATGAAGCCCAAGGATACTAGTGGAAGCATGCGGCAGAGTTCGAGATCTTACGGGCTTCCTGGAGGAGCTGGGGTGGCAGGACTAAAGCAACCCCGTGTCATGCAAAATAGGCACTGAGTATCGAGTTGCAGAAAAGCCCACCGTGAAACATAACAAAACAACACAGGACGTAAAAATGTGTAGCGTGTCGGGAGGGGGTAGCGGCTACTCCAAAGTGTTTGCCCACAGAAAAATGCCGATTTCTATTCTATCGCATAAAATCTTTTTTGCGCCGATTCACTAAATTACATTCGTGAGTTCGTGACATATACATAATATTTAAGCAAAATGGTCTATAAAGTCATGAAAAAAATTGAGGGCGCTGCGATCGTGCACGTAGCAACCCTGTGTAGTGAGACAAATGATTTTGATAGTAGGATTTTTTTTTTACGTTTATTACCCCAGAAAAGGTAAAGAAAGGCGTATAATTCGTAGACAATGAGTTTATTCTACATTGAAGATTACAATATAGTAATCGTAATTTTTGATAAATCTTTTTTTTTTATAATTGCCAAGTTGTTTTCTCGTTTTACTGCAATGTGTGCTTGTGTTCGATTAAAGCCTGTTACTTTGACACTCCCTGTAAGAAAACCCAATATATTTCAGAATTTAACGCAGAACTTCTAGGCTACAATTAAAATCCAGATCGGTTTTGGCAATCCACTGATGTTTTCTTCATGTAGGCACCTCTTTTTTCACAGAGTAAAAGAACTGAAACCTTTTTCGAAGTGTATAAATGTTGCAGTTAACCATTTATTTCTTAGGACGACTATCTATGTTTCCCAGGGGTTTCAAATATGCCACCATTTTTATAACCTTCATCTACAATACGTATCACTATATTCTCCGATTTTCCTGAAAGTAAGTTTTAAAAATGTAATACTTATAGGTATTTGGCAAAAAGAATGGAATCGCCACAATGATCAAATTAATGCTATAATTTTAGTAATATAAAGCACAAACTTTTTATTGGCGTACGTAGCAAAAAATCGTACATTCCTAACAGGTATATTTTTTATTCAGATTAAAATCAATGATAAATTTGATTATCCAAAAGTATTGAAAGTTCGGGCCGCACTACAATATAGCCTTCTAACATTTTCAATCTAACTTATAAATGTATAATGTAATCAATACTTCTTTTAGACTTAAATTCATATATTTAGTAAATTTGAAACTTCTGGTAACCAAAACTCAATCAGTAACACGATTACATACCAGTCATAACTACCGTTCGAGCTTTAACATCCTACAAATATGATAAAATGTGTCCAGCTTCTTGTTCCAATAAACATCACTGAAAAACTTTATAAATAATATCCTGAGCTTCACTCTGATTAATTCTCTTCATTTTTAACACTTTTCGACGGAGTTTAGAAGAAGTAGCTTCAGTTTAATCAAAACAAATCAAAAATGCAGAAAATCGAGCTAAAAAATCAAGTTGTTGACAGTCGATGTTGTCATACTTGTGTCTAATGTTAGTTCCTCAAACATTCTTTTCATGACTTTATAGACAGACTGTACACGTTGGTCTCCGTCGATCGATATCGTTTTTTCAATCGATAAGAATCGGTATGCCGTTTCAAATACAACATGTATTCGATGCAAGTGAAACTATGTCTTCCATCACTAAATTAAGATCGTGACGTCATGATACCTACACAAAATGTGGCACGCTCGGTCTCCATATAAATCAAGTCAACTGGTTATAAATGGCTTATCAAATGGTTATAAGCAAAAATATTGCTAAAAATCATGAAATTTATTTTGCGGATGGTACTTTTAAGTCAGTACCAAAACCGTTTTATCAACTTTATACGATTCATTTGGATTTGAACTCCACCAAAACAAAGACAAACATTGTACCTGTTTTTTATATACTGTTACCCAATAAAACAGAACAAACTTATCTGCGAGTTTTCACATTATTAAAAGAAAAATTAGGCATCAATATAAAAACTTTTAAATGCGATTATGAAAAAGCGCAAATGAACGCCGTTGCTGAAGTGTTCCGTCATGCAAAAGTAAGTGGATGCTACCATCACTACAATGATGCTATTTGGAGGTATTCAAAGAAGATAAAATTAAATACAAGTAAAGAGGGTCGTAATGTAACTCGAAAGACCTCAGTAATTCCATTATTTCCAGCTAGTCACATTCCAGAAGCGTGGAGGTATGTTCTAGAAAATGCTCCAAACAGCGACGAAAAAATTAACAAATTTCGTAAGTACTTTGAAAAGGAATGGTACCCACAACTTTCACCTACCATACTAAGTTGCGCACATCAGCGGCACCGAACGACTAACGCTTTGGAGGGCTGGCATTCCCAGTTAAATCGGCGCATACCTAAAAAACCTAATTTATTTCTGTTTCTTCATAAACTGCGAAGAGAGAGCAAATATCAGGATACCCGAATAACGCAAAGTTTGTTTAAAAATACAAATAACAAAAGGAGAAAACGCGACATTTTATTTGAAAAAAAATATGAACAGTTACTAAACCAATATGAAAATTGAACATTGACAACAAACATTTTTTTTACAAAGTTATATACTTACGTTTATCGTTATTTAAAAATTAGTGAAACAAGTTGTTAATTAATTCTTCAAATTATAATAATGTATAATAATTAAAATCCATACAAATAAATGACCTCTTTTGTTTTATTTTGGATATCCTTTAATTTTGGACTAATGGCGAATTGGCCCAATAGCGAATTGGCCCAACAGCGAATTGGCCCAATAGCGAATTGGACTAATCGCGAATTTGTAATTTTTTCACGATTGGACCAATCGCGAATTGTACCAATCGCGCCTAAACGAAATCTCCTTACAGGTCAGGCCACAATCTGCACCTCACTGACACTAGCTACCGCGAGATTATTATTATTATGTTTTTTTTTTCCCTGTGGCAACACTAGCGTAAACAGCTGTTATTGTTATCTCTTACTTTTTAGTTTTTGTTTTATTAATATTTATCTTACTTATGGCTAATTTCTAAAGAATCACGTAATATTTGTGTAATTGAATTATAAATATTGTTTTTGTGAACATCAGTGTATCGTAATAAAACTTGTTTTTACGTAAGTACAAATCTGTATCAACCGGTGAATGACGTCACCCTTTTTAAAATTGTTAATCGTTGTTGTTCCTCTTGTATGATTTCTTTTGTTTTTTTCTTTTCTCGTCTACTAATGCATCACGAATAATATTTTCAGGCTAAGTTACTTTTTAGCCAAAAAGTGTTGAGTTTTCCTTCAGATAACATCACACTAGTTGACCGAACGACTTCTTGGACTATTGCTTTATACTTTAAATAGTTTTGTATTGACCTAAAATGATGACACGCAAGGCCTTAGCTCGTCAAGAGGAATCAAAATTTCAAATAACTTTACAGGAATTAAAGGCCACCAAGGAGTTGGTTGAGCAATTACTTAGGGAGAGGGAGGACGATGAAAAAGAGTTATTGGATGTGCTAGAAAAGAATAAGCAATGTAAAAAAGAACTGTCTGAATTGCATTGTAATTATTTAATAATAACTGAGGAGAAAGATAGACTATAATTAGTAATAGAAGGGTTCGACCAATGCAGAAGTGAGTATGAGAAGGCCCTTAGGCTCATTTCTGGATTGGAACAGCAACTAAAGGAGGCTAACGATTGCATATATAAACTGGAACCTGAGCAAACAAAGGTTATGGCCTCTCAGAACCAGAGTCTATATGATGAGTTGGTTGGTTGTGCCCCCAGTCTCGTTTCTGCCTCACTTAACATTAACCCAGTGACAATTGGATTGACTACAGAAGATTTTATTGAGTGTTCTGTAAAAAGAGGTCTTGTTAAGTGTAGTAGGAATAGGATTGAGAAAATATATAAAACTAAATAGGTATGTTAATAAAACAATAAAAATATTACATAAACAAATACTAATTAACAAAAATTCTAAATTCTCAAAGGAACGCATACAATTGATAGAAAAATTAGAAACTTGCCGTTCTATAATCGATGAAAATAGGACAACATATGAAGAGAATATTGACATGTTAAATAGTAAAATAAATAACCTGTAAAACTCATTAGTAAAAATGACTAAAAATTATGATCACTCCAAAAAAGAGATAGGGGAGTACATACTAGCCTTGAAATGCTTATCAAATACCTCTGTATCAGAGGGTACACAATTGGATTCTTTCTCCTTGGTGTCAGGCCTGGATTCCAGGGAGAAGCAAAATAAACAATCGGTATGTGAGCCCTTATACTCTAATTCTGTTAATTATACACAAAGCACAAGTGACAATAACTCTTTTAACAATAAAAAATGTATAAAAACTGTTATATTATGTGATGAAATTGGAAAAGACTTGGGCCAATTATTACATAACCAGTTGGGAGATAATAACATTATTAATTATTGTATGCCCGGTATTGAATTGCATCAACTAATGCAAAAAGTGTTACTTTAAATATTGACGAGGGTACAAACTTAGTAATTTTAATTGGAAACAGAGGTAATGTAAATAAAAGAGAATTATGTAACTACTTCAATACCTTAAGCTCCTTGAATTTAAATAAAATTATTATGTTTACATTACCTTATAGCAACAGTTTGCCACAGGAGGAAAATAATATTAGATATAAGTTTAATATGACATTAAATACTATAGCTAATTATAATAAAAAAATACATGTAATTGACATAAACAAATTAATCTTTAATTTATATTTGACAAGAGATAAATATTATCTTTCTTTCTATTTTAAGAGACAAATAGCATCCTCGCTAGTATTTTATTTTAAAAATTTAGCCAATAATTTGGCTATCTCTACTGCTTTTATTGAGCAGAATGATATTGACTTAAACAAACAGACTTTGGAATATGTTCCAAAACTAAATTTTGACAATTTAAATAATTTAAATTGTTTAATAAGACAATAGAGAAAATCTCTAGCAATGAGATGACCAAGGAAAAGTCTACCTATTTAACTATCGTTCACCAAAATATACAAGGCTTTTCTGGAAAAGATCTAGAATTAGAAATGTGTTTAAATAGTATGAATATTGATATAATATGTATTACAGAGCACTGGCTCAAAAATTATGAATTAATTACGGGTTTTAAAAATTATAAAATTATAAGTTCATTCTGTAGGATAAATGCCATACGAGGGGGTTCTTTAATAATAATAAGTAATTATTTAAAATGTAAAGAACGTAAAGATATAGTATCCCTCTCAATTGAGCGACATATTGAATTGTCATGTGTGGAACTTGAACAGTATATTATTATATGTGTATATAGACCACCTGATGGGGACTACTGTCAATTTGAATCTGCTATGGAGGATGCATTTAAATTAATTTGCAAAGTCGATAAGAAAGTAGTGATATGTGGTGATTTTAATATAGATATTTTAATAAAATGTGCTAAATCAAGTAGATTTTTGAACTTGTTTAAATGTTTTAATTTAGAAAATATTTTTAATGAACCTACCCGCATTACACCCACATCTGCTACTTGCTTAGATAATATTTTTTGTAAATGTAAGGTGTTTAAAAAATCGATAATAAATTGTATTCAATCTGACCATAATTTGTAGACCTATTACCAAAAGTAATTTAGAAAAATTTAAAAACAGTGTTTCTGCAAATCATACTCAGTTGACAACTAGTAATTTGGAAAATATAAATGATGTTTATAATAATTTCTTTAACTTGATAAAGGGAGAATTTGATAAAACATTTAAACTCAAAACAAGTAACTTTACTAACCAAAAAAAGAAATTTAGTGATTGGGCTACACCTGGCATCTACAAAAGTCGAAATAGGCTGTATGATTTGTATGAGCTAAAGTGTACCTCGACCGATCCAAAGTTTATTGAATATGTCAGAAATTATTCGAAAATTTTTAGGAAAGTATGTGTGTCAGCAAAAGCAAAATATATATCTGAAAAAATTTACAATTCAGAAAATAAAATAAAAACAACCTGGACTATCATAAATCAAGAAACGGGTAAAAATAAAAGTAATATACGCACAAACTCATTAGAGGTTGACAATAAAATTATTAAAACAGATGAAGCGGTTGCCGAGACATTTGAGAAATTCTTCTCTAAGACACCAATAGAAATCACAAGAAATCTTAGTTCATGTTCTAAACTTGCGGTTACGCATCTAGAGTCTGTTGTTGATAAGTGCAATACTGAATTTTATTTTAGACACGTTAACGTCTGCTCAATTATTAAAACATTTAATTGTATTAATGTCAAAAACACCGAAGATCTTTGGGGCGTTTCAACTTATGTTATCAAATCTATAATACCAGCTATAGCACCTCAATTAACTTTTATTTTTAATAAATGCATTGATGAAGGAACTTTTCCTGATTTAATGAAATATGGTAAAATAATTATTATACTGTTTATTATACTCTTTATTGCACTTAAAATTTTACATAAAACAAGTAAATAAATTTGTTACAAAGGTCGGCTTATCTCTAGAAGAGATCTCTTCCAGCCAACCTAGGAGTCGTGGGAGAGTAAGATGTAAGCGGGTGATAGAAGTGCAGTTAAATTATATTACGGTTGGAGAAAAAAAATATATATATATATAATAAATAACAAAAATAGATATATATATAATACATAAAATATACACTACATATATACATACATATATAAGGTACGATGAAAGCTGTGTCATGAATACGAACATTGTTCCAGAAAGTAGTCTTTAAGTTTAAATTTGAAACACATGATGGAAGGGCAATCCTGAATATTCAAGGGAAGTCTGTTCCATAGTTGAACACCACGAACAGAAAAGGATTTGAGGCGGAAATTGGTGTTACATTTAGGTAGCTCAAGAGATTTGGTGACGCAGGGACGCCTGGGATGGTAAGGAGGAGGAAGCTTCTGGAAACGGTAACTAAGGTATTGGGGTGAATTAGGATCTTTAAGGATTTTAAATAGGAATGAAAGGATGTGCATATCACGGCGAAGACGGATAGGAAGCTAGTTCAGTTGAGCACGAAAAGCAGAGACATGGTCGTATTTACGTAGTCCAAAAATGAACCGAATTGCAAGATTCTGAAGACGCTCAAGCTTATTCAATTGATCTTCATTCACATCTAGATAGCAAATGTCAGCATAGTCGAGAATGGGAAGCAGAAGAGATTGCGCCAGCATAATTTTGGTTTTAAAGGGAAGAAAAGATTGGAGTCGCTTGAGAGAGTGGCAAGAGTAGTGTATTCGTTTACTTACCTCAGCAATTTGCGGAGACCATGATAAAGTGCTATCCATAATCAAACCCAAGTTTTTTATCTTATCAACGAATGGAATTGGTATTCCATTGTATAAAATTTGAGGTGTACAATCCCACTCAAGTTTACTCTTCAGTCTGCTACTACCGACAATCATGGCCTGGCACTTTTCTTGATTGACTAAGAGACCATACGAAGTAGCCCATTCCTGTATAGAAACAAGATCCCTATTTATAGAAGCGATGGTGTCCAGAGCATCGGGGATGGAAAAGTGTTTATAAATTTGGAGGTCATCTGCATAGAGATGAAAAGGAGAAGAAATAGCGGAAGAGATATTGTTTATGAATATGGAGAAGAGTAAAGGTGAGAGAACTCCTCCTTGCGGTACACCAGCTGACAAGTTCAGCCACTCAGAAGAAGCATCATTGAATATTACGCACTGAAAGCGATCGAAGAGATATGATCTGAACCAATCAATCACAGGTGTGCAAAAGTTAAGCGAACGGAGAACGCCAAGCAGAATATCAAAGTCAACACAGTTAAATGCACTGCTGAAATCCAGTAGAACCATAGCAGTAAGTTTGGTATTGTCCATAGCAAAACGAATATCTTCCGTGATGTTCAGCAGCGCACCAACCGTGCTGTGTGCAGGGCGGAAACCAGATTGGTAAGGACATAATAAGGTATTAGATACAAGGAAATGGTAAAGTTGAATGTGAGCAATGGATTCAAGGACTTTAGATAGTATTGGAAGAATAGAAATAGGACGATATTGTGAAAGTGAGGATGGATTAGGAGTTTTGGGAAGAGGTATGACATGGGCTTTTTTCTATGATTCTGGAAAGACATTGTTTTCCAAAGAGAAATTTACAATGTGTGTGATAATTGGAACAATGTCCTCCAGAACAGGAAGTATCATGTTTATTTATTTATTTATTTATAAATGGTACACAAACAGATCATAATCAAAAGAGAAACCTACAAACATATTTAAAGTATTTGGACTAGACTATAATCTAAAAACAGTGTACACAGCATGAACAGTATTAACTTACAACATGAACAGATCCTTAAGTAACTTTTAGTATACAGTAAATTTAAATATTAACTGGTGTTAATATTATAATTATAGAAATTTGTCTGATATTATTTTTTTATATTTTGAGAATTTATTATTGAAAATATCGACAGTTCCATCATTACGATTCAATTCGTTATATGTACGAGACATTCTTACGATCGGGTTATAAAAAGAGGTATTATTTTTGTAGACTCGGATTGAAAATGTGTTAGGGTAACGCGATTTATGCCTGGTATTAATGTAGACTGAAGAAAGTAACCCAGGTGAATCAATAAGCGAATGCACTATTTTATGTAGACAGAGGAGGTCATATCCATTCCTGCTCCTGGCCAGTCCTGCTCCTGCTGAAACGGGAAGGGTAGACGACGCAACCGCCCATAATTTAGAGCAGATCAGGGGATTACTTAAAGAGGCGATTCTCGAATCTCGCGAGCTCCAACCTGACGAGAGGCCGAAAATCCCGAGGATACCCCTAAGTCGTAAAAATCGGGATGTCGTTGAGGCAGTAAACCAAATGCTTCTTCCATACTTGGAAGAAAGCGGCAGTCTCAGTGAT
The DNA here is from genome assembly GCA_918026875.4 of Diatraea saccharalis. NCBI lineage: Eukaryota > Metazoa > Arthropoda > Insecta > Lepidoptera > Crambidae > Diatraea > Diatraea saccharalis. The sequence continues at coordinate 922,778 of OU893352.1, read as the reverse complement.
ACCAACTCGATCCTATTTGGCGCCGCATTGGCGGTCTGTCGATTCATCGGCGCCAAAGTGCTCGCTGGGAGAGCTGAACGGCATACCAATGCCCGGCACAGCAAGACTCCGGCGTGGCGTAAAAGGATTGAGAAACGTATTGCTGAGACCAGAGTCCTCATCGGCAAACTGATTAGTTTCAGGTCAGGCAATACGAGGCCGAGGGTGATGCGTTTCGTACACATGGCAATGGCGGGGATAGATTTCAGTCTTGCAGACCCCGCCTTAATGCGAAAAGTGTCGGAGCGCATCGATGACCTGAAACAGAAAATTGCGGCTTGGGGAAGTCGGATACGGCGGTACTCGGAGAGAGGGGCAAGGTTTCGCCAGAATCGTCTCTTTGGGAGTGACCAAAAGAAGTTTTACCGTACATGGGAGACACGAGCTGGCCCCTCCATTGGCCAAGGACCGAATGTCACAGATGTCATTGCCTTTTGGCGGAACATCTGGTTCCGGCCTGTGGAGCACATAGAGGGCGAATGGATGGCGCCTATAGAGGAAGCGTGTGCATCGATAGATGCGATGAAACCCATCACCATAGAGTCGGATGACGTGTTGGCTGCGGTCCGTAAAGCTCCGAACTGGAAAACTCCAGGGATTGACGGACTGCACCACTACTGGTTGAAGAGTTTCCGCTCATGCCACGCATTCCTGGCCCGCCAATTCCAAGACGCCCTAGAACAGCGAAGTCTCCCAAACTTCTTAACAACTGGGGTCACTCACTTAGATCCAAAGTCCACCAATACCGCGGATCCGTCACAATACCGCCCCATAACGTGCTTGTGTACCATCTACAAAGCACTGACATTCATTCTGAAGGCCAAGATTGATGTTCACGTTGAGCACAATCATATCATGGTGGAAACTCAGAATGGGTGCAGGGGCGGGAGCCGCGGTTCAAAGGAGCTTCTCCTGATTGATGCGGTCGTGGCCCAGCAGGTCAAACGCAACCGACGCAACTTCTCTGCAGCCTGGATAGACTACAAAAAAGCGTTTGACTCGGTTCCCCATACGTGGTTGAAGAGGGTCCTCGAGCTGTACAAGATCGATAGTACAGTTCGAAACTTCCTCGCGACCTGTATGGGGCAGTGGAGTACGCAGCTTAGTCTGTTCGGAGTGCAGCTGTCGGATGCGGAAGACCGAATAAAGATTGAGAGGGGTATATTCCAGGGCGATTGTCTGAGTCCACTTTGGTTTTGCCTGTCCCTAAATCCGCTTAGCACTTTGCTGGATAAACCAGGGACAGGTTTTTAGTTGAAGAGAGGATTGTTCAAAATATCTCACCTCTTGTACATGGATGATTTCAAGTTGCTTGCTCCAAATGCTCAGAGGCTGGCGGAGCTGCTGAAAATCACAGAGGATTTCAGTAGCTCCATCAGCATGGAGTTTGGGCTGGACATGTGTGCGGTTATCCATGTGGAGAGAGGTCGGATAATTGATTCCACCCAAGTGGACCTACCGGATGGATCCACCATCCGTACCTTCTCCGAAACTGATACATACCGGTATCTGGGTATGTCACAGAATCTGGGTGTGCATATGGCGGACGTGAAACAATCCGTTAAGGAGGCCTTTTTGGGACGCCTGACTAAGGTGCTTGAAAGCTACCTGTCAGGCGTCAACAAAGTCAGGGCCATTAACGGTTGGGTCATGCCAATCCTAATGTACACCTTTGCCATACTCAGATGGACTCAGACCGAATTGGACGCCCTGGATCGGAAAGTCCGCACAACTTTGACACTCCATAGGATGCACCACCCGAGATCGTCAGTGATGAGGCTGTATATCCCGAGGAAGAGCGGCGGTCGTGGGCTGCTCAGTGCGAAAACACTGCACAACCGCGAGATACACAGTCTCTGTAATTACTTCCTAGCGAAATCGGAATCCAGTGAGTTGCATAGAGATGTCAAAGCAAGTGATGTAGGACTAACCCCTCTCTCTTTGGAGTAGGGTAATATTGGGCATTCTGTCCCCCACTCGTTCGTGTCGGCGTTTCGCCACCACTCACTCGTGGAATGACAGAATGCCCAATATTATAAATGGATTCAGTATAAGAATTTATTAGAGAATTGATGCTATTCACGCTTTTTAGTTCAAGTTTTATTGAATGGATAATCGACTAACCTGGTGACCATGGCAGCGAGATTGATCACATTTTTTCACTACACTGACTGAAACGTAAACATTCATTAGATTCCTTTAATATACCTAACGCAATGAACATACATATTAAACATTTAGCGATAGCACTACGGTATACTTTTATAACTTTATGGATGAGCAGCTTGCCTAACTGAGGCAAGAACACCCGGAAATTATAGTAATAAAATTATAAACTCTATCCAGTTTGGCTCGTGGTCTCCCTGAATAAAAATTCAGTGCCGATTGCCTCGGAGTTGCCACTAGAGTATCATAATTTTAGTAGTAAAATCAAAAACAGAAATTATATACTCCATCCAGTTTGGCTCGTGGTCTCCCTGAATAAAAATTCAGTGCCGATTGCCTCGGAGTTGCCACTAGAGTATCATAATTTTAGTAGTTAAATCAAAATCAGAAATTATATACTCCATCCAGTTTGGCTCGTGGTCTCCCTGAATAAAAATTCAGTGCCGATTGCCTCGGAGTTGCCACTGGAGTATCATATTTGTTTTAGTTCTATGAAGTCTCGACCCGATTGGCTCATGGTCTCCCTGAATAAAAATTCAGTGCAGTTTGCTTCGGAGTTACCATCTTGACTTCTAGATTTTTTCTGTACCCGATTGGTTCGTGTCTCCTCACCCAATATAGTTAAAAAGTAATACCAATAACCCCTAACTAGCTAGGTAACATCTAAATGATAATTGGAATCTAATAAATTATTTTGTTTCTCACTGTTTAAATACACACACTTTACACGTTGCTTATCGGAACACTGACTGACTGAATGTACAAACGGTGTGACTATTCAAGTTATAAGCGGAAGCGTTTTAAGAATTGGTTTGAACTGATCGCTATTATATTGCGTTTTTGCCTTGAAATAAAACCAATGTATGAAATTTAAAATAATTAAGTACTCATCACAAAAAAAATAGTTTAATGTTTAAATTAATAACCAACGTAATAATTTAAACTCACAAAAAGTTTTTAGGTACTAATAGAATAACTAAACATACATACTTGTGATATATGTATTTATAATCTATCATTAACTAACTTAATATTTTACACGTGAGTATACTTTCATTTAATAATAACACTATACATTCTATTTAGAAAGTCTATTGTTTGATCCTATTTATTTATGCGAAAGTATTCAAGTTAGATAAATATCGCAGTATATGAATCAATATAATCTTATTTTCTTTGACTTGGACCACATTATATGCAACACTGAAGGTTATAGACTAGGAGTTAAATAAATAAAATCGATGACATGATCTAAAATAGATTTAAAACAGAAAATAATTCTTAACAATATTACTTATCGAGTTTTAGATTTTTCTAGTATCCTATCATAGTCCATAAAACAATTACAGTTATGCATCCGCGAGTAGTCTAATAAGCGAGTAACTAATGCTTTTGAAAATTGATTTTATAAAGACTATATGGTTTTTATTTTGTAATAATACGTATTTTTAATTGCTATTTTCCTGATGAGTCGTTGAAACGATTATTATTACTTATTTACATTATTAATAAATAGTAATACATAGTAAGTTTTTATATTACTATTAATGAATAAAAACTGTGACATGTAATAAATCACTATTATTGAAGAATATATTAAAGAAAACAATATTCAAAGAACAATAAAAATATCTGTTTGAAATTATTTATCACACAACTCCCGCACTATATAACATTATTCTATAATTCATTTCTGCAACGTTGTTTATGTATATTTTTCTGCAAGTAAGGCATAAAGTGGTATACGACTAACATCCGCTAAATGAAACGTGATACTTTAGCAAGTAAATAATCTTGCCGTGGTTTTACATGTTATTTTTATCTACAAATTATAAAAAAAAACTACTTATAAAACCGAAAAAATGAAATCAACGAGTTTATAAGCATTTTAATGTAAATAATAAAATCGAATTTTATTCAAAAATTATTTTAAATTTATTACATGTTGTTATCATTGTATTGTTAAACGATTTTAAATTACTAAACATCATGGCTCTTTGTTTTTTTGCGATAGCTGTTTAATATTTTTTCCATCAACAGATAAGCTCAATAATCATGTTTGCGAGGGAGTTGTTACTATTTTACCTGAAAAAGGTTCTGTTTTACAATTTAAAAATTTCGATCGCAAGCAAAATATACCTTTTGTAATTTACGCTGATTTCGAAACTATGTTACAGCCAGTATCGGGGTGTGAACCAAATCCAAACTTTGCGGGTACTACCGACTTACAGCGACACATACCAATTGCATTCGCATATAATGTTGTCTGTTCCTTTGACGCCTCGAAAAATCAATTTATTTCATATCGTGGTCATGACTGTGTTACGAAGTTCGTTAAATTAGTTCATATTCAAGCAAAAAAAATCTATGATATTTTAAGTTCTACCAAACCGATGATTTTTACCGAGTTAGACGAGGAAAACTTTAACAAAGCCTCGAGCTGTCACATTTGTAACCATCTACTGTGGAGCGATAAAGTACGCGATCACTGTCATGTTACCGGTCTGTATCGCGGAGCGGCTCATCAAATTTGTAATTTGCGTTACAAAACTCCTCAATTTATTCCTATATTTTTTCATAATTTATCTGGCTATGACTGTCACCTTTTTATAAAAGAGTTCACCTAACTCTTTTATAAAAAGGTGCCTGGCAAGGTAAAAGTTATAGCGAAAACTAAAGAAAACTATATATCGTTTACCAAGTTTTTATCAATGTCTAATGGCGAATTTATACAATTACGTTTCACAGATTCATTTAAGTTTTTGGGTACGAGTTTAGATAAACTAGCCAAAACTATGAAAAAAGATGATTTTCACTGTTTACGTTCTCATTTCCCAAACATTAAGCAATTTGATTTGTTAACTAGAAAAGGAGTGTACCCTTACGATTATATGAATAATTTAGATCGATACTCAGAAAAGTCGTTACCTTCTAAATCATGCTTTTTTAACTCCCTAACTAATGAACATATTTCTGAAGATGACTATAAACACGCTGAAGCTGTTTGGTCAGTTTTCAAATTAAGAGATTTAGGCGCTTATACCGATTTATACTTAAAAACAGACGTACTTTTACTAACGGATATATTTGAAAAGTTTCGCAGAACATGTAAATGTCATTACGAACTCGATCCGGCCTTTTATGTTACTGCGCCCAGTTTATCATTTGATGCAATGCTTTTGAAAACAGGTGTTCAACTTCAGCTCCTCGATGATTTATCAATGATCCGTATAATACAAAAGGGAATACGAGGGGGAGTGTGTATGTGTTCCCACCGTTATGGTAAGGCAAATAACAAATACATGCCTGACTATGATCCCTCTGAAGAAGACTCTTTTATAGTTTATTTAGACTGTAATAATTTATATGGTTACAGTATGAGTCTATCACTACCTTACTCTAACTTTAGATTTTTAAATAATAATGAAATAGAGGAGTTAGACGTTTTATCCATAGATGATAACGCAGAAAACGGATATATTTTTGAAGTGGACTTGCTTTATCCTGAACACTTGCATCATTATCATAATGATTTACCATTCTGTCCTGAAAAATTCATTCCACCGGGTGGTAAAAATAAGAAACTGATACCTAATTTATACAATAAGTATAATTATGTCATTCATTACGTACACTTAAAAAAATGTTTAGAACATGGACTTCAACTACGCAAAATTCATCGAGCTATTACATTTAGACAAAGTGCGTATCTTAAAAAATATATAGAATTAAATACACATTTGCGTCAAAAGGCAGAATCCACCTTTGAATAAGATTTTTTTAAGCTCTTGAACAACTCGGTGTTTGGGAAAACGTTAGAAAATAATGAAGCTCGTGTAAATGTACATTTAGTGAACTATTGGTCTGATACTGGTAATAAAACTAAAAAAAGATTGAGTGCTAGTAAACTAATCGCTAATCCTTATTTTCATAGCGTTTCTGTATTTACAGAAAATTTCGTTGCTGTACAAATGAAACCTGATGAAATTGTATTAGACAAACCCATCTACGTCGGTTTTACCGTTTTAGAGCTATCTAAAGCACATATGTACCACTTTCATTATAATATAGTTAAGCCGTATTACCATGACCGTGTGAAGCTTTGCTATACCGACACCGACAGTTTTATTTACATCATAAATACTCTAGATTTTAATAAAGATCTAAAAACATTTTTCTTAAATTTTTTTGATACTAGTAATTTTAATAAAGAAAATCAATTCAAACTACCTTTAATTAATAAAAAGGTACCAGGATTATATGTAATTCGCGACCTGAATATGAGTGACTATGAATCAGTACTTTTAAACGCGAATATAATACGTAAAAAAAATATTTTGTTTAAATCCATCAAACATGAAATCTTTACGAGAGGTGTTAACAAAATTGCTCTCTCTGGTAATGATGATAAAAGATTGATATCATCTGATAGAATATCCACTACTGCTTGGGGTAGTTCTAATATACTGTAACGGTTGGCTTATTATGTTGGTTAACGTTTTAAAATGTCTCTTTTTTAAGTTATTTTATCATATTAGGTAAGTTACATTAGTATTTTAACACTTTGTTATAAATTATTGTAATAGGGTTAATGTAACTACAATTCTATAAAGAAGTTGTTATTATTAATGAACATATATAACTTTAAATCAAGGTTGTAGGTATAACTGCAGGAAATAAATATTGCTGAATATGCTTTGCTACATGAACTTGATTTCATTATTAAGTCAGCATTATTGTACTGTCAGTAGGTACATCACCTTATTGGCAAATTATGTGGTTACTGAAACATTCCACAATTGGTCATTGTGATATCAACACGATATTAAGTTAAATTACAAATGGAAAACGAAATTAATTCATACAGTTTGTTTGAGCAAA
>OU893352.1:865192-915192 GCA_918026875.4 Diatraea saccharalis | reverse complement strand
CCCAAATTTCATTACAGGAGGTGGTGAGTGCTGATTTAGTGCGCTCATTCCTAAAATCTTATCTTTGCACTATAATCACCCATAACTGTTCGATTGGCTTAAGATCGGGAGATCGAGAAGGCCAAGGCACACTCCTTATTTCCTATTGCTGGCTAAGCCACTCTTGTACTACATGCGCACGGTGTATGGGACAATTATCTTGAAAAAAAGCATAGTTTGGTAGTTCATCCCTCGGATACTCCGTGCGTACTGAAGGCAACATAACTTCCTCCGGCAATTCCTTGTACGATTGTCCAGTGGGTCTCCCGTCGGTCGTCAGCACTCATCCAGCCCCACATGTTGTTGTTGGGACGCGTATTCCTGGGCTCATATCGCGTACAGTCCATACGCCATAAATTCTGACGACCATGTTTGCTGGACTTAAAACAAATTTCGTTAGAAAATATGGCATTTTCAAAATTAAAATCGCGATAATTACGTGCGAATCTAACACGGGACTCTTCCTGGGCAGTGTTTAATATAATGTTTTTTGCGGGTTTTCTGTGGTGTATATCTGCTTTATGGAGTCCCCTTCTTATAGTCCTCACGCTGCAGTCATATTCAGACGCGAAATGGGACGTTTTAGTGAACGGAAACTCTTGATATATTTTTATCATATCAGATACTCGCTCAGGAGTTAATGTCTGCAGTATCTCGCTGTATCCAGCGGCGAACTGTCTCTTTTTGCAAAATTAAATTAGAGTTGTTGTATTCTAATTAAATGATATAATATCATGTCATGCATAAATGATTTTTTCTTTAAGCACAAAATTTATTCAAGTTGAAGTCACGGTATACATCTTATTGCTCTTACGACGCAATTGGTGAAATTGTGACATACTGCATAAAAAATAATTTGCATTGCTTATTTCAAAATAATGCGCTCTATATAAATATGAGTATTTTGTGAAAATAATTATAACTGTTTTGTTTTGATTGTAAGATAATCTAATAAAAGTTAAAACATTATAACCTAAGTCTAAGGCGCAATTGAAAAATGGGAATATTTTCTATTTCAATAATATAAAATATACATAAAACTTTATGTTTCAATGTCTTACCGAAATACTTAATTCTTTCGAAATCTGCGAAATATTCCTTCCTTGTCCGCTTAAAACTAATATTTGATCCCTCTCTTCTCTTGTTAAATTGCGCGCCATTATTTTTGAATTACACAATAACACAACACACGACAGTCCAGTTTAAAAAGCAGAGGTTCCGAAGTGGCAAGAATCGAAGTCAAATAAACAAAGCCGAGGTTTCGTGGAAGCAAGAATCGGTGTCCGGGTAGCATACACAGTCGAAAGATTTACAATATATCACAATTAGATGCGTAAAATAAAAACAAACAAAAAAGTGTTCATTCAAGTACGCATCTTTGCACACGGCACTCAGGGACAGTGGATTGTTATTGGTAATAGTGCGTGTGTGGGCGGGGCGTAGTAAACACTGCAAGAGACATGTTCATGCGAATATCGATACGAAGTGAAAGAACGCAAATGTCCGCCACTGTACGTAGCTTGCTCGTACAGGCAGTATAATTAGCATTTTTAGATTATTAATAAATCGGAGTATATATGCCATGACCCTAACCAATCGACTCCAGGATGAAAATCTTTTAAACGAATCAAAAAGATCATTTTTGCTCTCCTGAATTAGTAGTGATACACTTGGCAAAACATTGCAATTGTGAATACCTTCCAACTCATTGGGGATTACTTGATGTGCATGAAGCCAAAAAAAAACAGACTGTGATAACCAGTGAGGTCCAGCAAGCAAGAAGTTTGCAAAAGTATTAAAATGTCTATTATATCAACTTAAAGGTCTGTACTATTTATAGTATGGCGGGTTAAATTTAATTTAATAATGTTCGCAAATATTCCATTCTAGACGCGAATTTGGCAAATATAATAAATAGTGTTATCGTAATTTTAATGTAGGTAACTGAATTATAAAATATATATATAATAATAAAATCGATACTGGTACGGCTATATCGTGTATTAGTAAAAATACTTATGATAAGTACTTTAAGCATTTTAGTATTTAATGTGATAATACGATACTTAAATTTTACGATGGTACAAAAATTAAGCCTTTAGGTATTATACGGCCTAATGTGAGTTATAATGGCCACACACCCTCCACACGCAAAATAGGCGCAATTTGGTCGTCGAGTTGCGGAGACGCCCGTTGAAGAAAGACGAAGAAGAAGTGCGTTATAATTGTCGTTTAAAACGTTTAGAGTTATTTGTAATAAACGGTGGTTCGACTTCAATATTAGGTAGACCATAATGTATTGCATCAGAGTAATTGCATAAATTTAATTGTATAAACGTTAATTGTAACTTAGCGATGAATAAACATGTGGTTAAATTGCTGGACAGGTATGAAGAATTATTTAACGGCGGACTGGGGCGGTATATGGGGGGCAAGGCGACTTTGAGAGTGCGCGACGGATCTACGCCGGTGTTTCACCGCGCGCGGCCGCTGCCTTACGCGTTGCGAGCGCGAGTCGATGCCGAGTTGGACACCATGCTGCGTGCCGGCGTCATCGAGCCCGTTGACTGCTCCGACTGGACTTCGCCTCTGGCACCCATAAATAAACCGGATGGCACGCTAAGAATTTATGCTGACTATAAGGCTACTTTAAACCCGTCTTTCTAACATTATATGATGTGATTGCATTATTCAAAATCACGGATCCCGAAGAAACACCAGTGTTTGTGGCCAAAGAATTACAAAAACTACCCTCAATCAGTTATGATCACGTCGATGTTACTAGACTTTTAAAAGATTTGCTGGTGCTTCAAAATGAGATCAAGTACATACAAATACGCAACGGTAGAACATTTGAAAATATTGGAATATGATTTGCAAAATTTGAAACAGACGTCCGTGATAAACAATTTTGGTAATATGAATGCAAGTGTAAAAACTAAACGACAAATTCATCTAATTGATAATAATTACTGTGACACTATTAAATTGTCCGCAAACAATTTCTTCGCCAAATTGCGGTTCTGAAAATGTATGTGTGAGTCTACTAGAGTTGCCGCTATTACCTGAGCATCATGCAGCATCGGCGCAGACTAGTTAACAAGAGAATAAGCTAGAAAGTGTGTATAACGATATCTGCACTGCGTCGAATAAAAATAAGTCATATCGCGCAGTTGTTTTATCGGAACCACAGGAAAAGCAAACCGGTTTCTCAGGCAATGATTTGCAATTACATCGAAAGAAGACAGAGATTTCTAAAACCGAGTGGATCGAGGTACAAAGGAAGAGAAAAAATCGATTCAAAGGAAATACAGAAAGAGCTGCTGTCCCATTAGATATGAAATTTAAAGCAGCAGATCTTAAGATACCTATTTACATCTACACCGTATCAAAGGATGTATCGGAAAGTGATATTATTAATTATATTAAGAATAAATCTGGGATTAACGTATCTTTACAGAGACAAACTGTGAAATTAGAAAAAGACTATGCTGCATATACAGTATATGTACCTAAGCATAAATATAACATTTTTATGCATGATGATTTCTGGCCCGAAGGAATTTCCTACAGTCACTTTAGACCTAAAAAGACAGGCAACGATAAAATTCAGACAAAATAAATGGCAAATACTACAAAACTCGTAAGTCTTAATTGTAAAAGCGTTATTTGATCCAAGGAATGTATACGAAGACTTTGTCAGGATGCCGATGCTATCGCGCTTCAGGAGACCTGGCTGCTACCACATGATCTGGCGGTTCTGGGCAGTTTACATGAAGACTTCAGTTACACGGAAACGTCGGCGGTCACAATTCACTAGGTGTCATGCGTAGGAGGCCCTACGGTGGTGTTGCTATACTGTGGCGTAGACAACTATTCACGTTAGTGCGTGTAATTGATTGTAAAAATCCGTGACTTGCAGATTATAAGAGTGGATCTTGAAAATCGTGAATTATTTTTTTTTTCTGTCTACATGTCAACGGACACAGCGGATAACTTAGTGGAGTTCACACAGTGTTTAAGTGAAATTAGCGCAATGATAGCACTTAATGGGTTAACTAGTGTATACATACTGGGTGACTTTAACGCGCATCTGGGTGAGTTATTTTTTTCCGAGATGTCAAACTTTTGTCTTGAACAATCATGGTCATGTGTAGATATGAAAAGCTTACCACGACGTTCGTACACATTTGTTAGTGATGCTCATGGTTGTAGAAGATGGCTGGACCACTGTTTAGTGACTGAAGCAGCTCACAATGCTGTTGTGAGCTGTGAGATTTTATATGTTGTATATTGGTCTGATCATATGCCATAACAGATAATATGTGATTTTAATCAAATATTTTCTAAGTGTATTGTTGTTAAGTAAATGTGCAGATTTTATGTGTCATGATTTGAGTCACAGGGTGATTTTGGACAACCTATATAAAAAGCTTGTGTCAATATTATGTAAAGCTGCATTATATAATAGTAATATTAAAACATCAAGGAAGTTTTTAAACATCTTTGTGGATGGAATAAACATGTCAAAGAGGCTCACTGGAGGGCACGATGTGATTTTCAGTTGTGGACTTTATTTGGTAAGCCTTCGGCTGGGTACTATTTTAATAATATGCGTGAATCTCGAAAATTGTTTAAATCTAATTTAAAATGGTGTCAAATTAATCGAGAAAAAATTAAGATGGAAATAATTGCAAAAAATCATAGTAATAAAGACTTTCAATTTTTTTGGAAAAATACTAACAAACTAAATCCGAGGCAGGGTCTTCCAGTGAGCGTCAATAGTGTGCAGGGTGGAGAAAGCATAGCTAATCTATTTAAATCGCACTTGACAGTGCAGTCATCTACGAACCTACCAGGAACTTATTGTGAATTCGAAGCACTGGAGAAACGTAAATCGAAACGACATCTAACTATTTTATCTAGTGAAATTGAATCAGTAATTAAAAATATGGTTAGAGGCAAGTCTCCAGGTCATGATGGCCTAAGTATTGAGCATTTTCAGCATGCAGGCGATCACCAGCCCCGTATACTAGCTATGTTTTTCACACTTTGTATAGGACACTCGTATCTACCCCATGATTTACTACGTACTGTAGTGACGCCCATTGTTAAAAATAAGACTGGCGATGCGTCTAATCTATCCAATTATAGGCCGATTTCACTGTCAACAATCACAGCTAAAATACTGGATAGTCTGATTGATAAACACTTAGGAAAACATATTGAATTGCACGACGCTCAGTTCGGTTTTAGACCGGAACTGTCTACTAAAAGTGCTATCCTGTCTCTCAAGCACACTGTCCAGTACTACATGAAAAGAAAGACGTCCGTTTACGCCTGTTTCTTGGACTTGTCGAAAGCTTTGATCTTGTGTCATATGATATACTCTGGCAAAAGCTTCGATGTATAAATGGCGTGGCAACTGAAGTTACCAATCTATTGGAGTTGTGGTATAATAATTAAACCGATGTAGTAGAATGGTCTGGAGCGCTCTTGGAGCCGTACGGGTTGGACAGTGGGGTGAGACAGGGGGGGTTGACTTCGCCTCGACTGTTTAACTTGTATATCAATGATCTGCTCGTTGTGCTTAGCGAATCCAAAATCGGATGTCACTTGAAAGGAGTTTGTGTAAACAGCATCGGTGACGCGGATGATATGGTTTTGCTGAGCCCAACGCTAAGTGCACTAAGATGACTGCTTAAAAAATGTGAAAGATTTGCGGAGGTCCATGGACTACGACATAATGTGAAAAAAAGTGAACTCATGGTATTTAAAGCAGATGTTACCGCTGGCGCCATCTAATTTAAGGAAGGTAAGGTGCGGGAACGTTCTCCCCGCCTAACTGTTGTCGTCGTGAATTCGTATACATATATAAGATGGACAACCGTTCGAGGAGTTCACTCTCTCTCTTTTTCACAATTTTAATTTTGAAATTATATACGTCTCTAAAAACTTGTAATACGTGTAACCTAAAAAATATACGTTATTTTTTGCAAAGTAGAAAGAAATAAAATTTCTTCATTTTGTCTACCACCCTGTTTTGTTAACGGCCTGGCATTGGCATCCTCATAGCATCTGCCTCGACATTGGACCTTCGGAGCCGCATCATCTTCAACCAGAAACAGGGGAAAATGGTCAGGCCTATTTATCCCATCTTCCTTATCCTTATACGAATTGTGCTAATTCATTGCTGTTTTTATTTTTAAAAGGTAAAAATTCCAAAGTAATCGTCGTTTTGTGCCTACCTGCGATAGCCATGAGTGAGTGAGTGATTTTTGCTTCTTTATAATCCACCAAAATGAGTGACAAAGATTTAGCCGGGAGTGAATTCCAAGAAGCTGAGTATAGTGCTTATTTAGGTGATCTTAAGAAGCAAAGGGGTGCTCTTAAGGGGAGATTAATGGCATTTGAAAAATACGTTAGTAAATTTGAAAATATAAGCTTATCTGAACGCCAACAAACAGAGTTAATTTTGCGAATGGAGTCTATTTCTAGTTTATTCAGTACTTTCAATCAAATTCAAGACAGAATAGAACAAATATTAGATAATACCGAGTTAGTTAAAAAAATTGAGTACAGATAATCTTTTGAGGATCAGTATTTCAATGTCATGTCTACGACTAAATGTCTCATTGGAGTCGCAACACCCAAAATTGATAACTCTCAATGTTCATATGTACAAACTAATTCAATTCCGATTAAGTTACCAGAAATTAAAGTACCCTCTTTTGACGGTTCTTATGATCAGTGGCTTGAATTTAAAAATTCGTATTTATCAATGATCTATAAGCGTAGTGATTTAGATTCGATACAAAATTTTCATTATTTAAAAGCACCGCTTACTGGCTCGGCTCGGCAAGTTATTAGTGCGCTCGAATTTACAGCTTGTAACTATAGTCACGCGTGGGAATTATTAGAAAACATGTACCACAATAATCGTTTATTGATTCACAATCATGTTAAGTCTTTATTTGCTGCACAGTCTATGAACAGGGAATCTTCAGTGCAGATCAGAAAACTGATCGACGTTGTATTACGTAACTTGCGGGCACTCAAGTTATTGGACGAGCCCACGGATTCGTGGGACACTTTGATTATTTACTTATTAATGTCAAAACTAGACTCCTCCACGGAGCGAGAGTGGGAGATTTTTAAAGGCTCGATTTCTTCTGATTTGCACGGAAAGAACATAAAATTAGATGACTTAATAAGTTTTTTACGAAATCGCGCTGACATGTTGGATATGATTCAATCAATCACGGCCTTCACAAAATAATAAATCTCACATTTCATTTGAGGGTAGGAAACAGCTAAGTAATACGCAGGTACATCAAACGCATAACTTTCTTTCGACTCGTAATAATAATTATAATTCTAATAAATCTGATAAAATACGTCAATGTTTATTATGTGGTGGAAATCGTGTATTGTATGCAGGTTTTAAGTTTCTTAATTTATCTGTACAAGACAGAATTAAATTCGTTAATGAGAAAAAAGTGTGTGTTAATTGTTTGCGCGGTAAACACTCTATTTCTGAGTGTATGTTCGAATCGTGCAAGCAATATCAGAAAAAACATAATAGTTTGTTGCATAACGATAGTTTTGTTCATGTGTCCGCCTTAGAATCGACAGCATCGAGTGCGAATCACTCACAGCCGGCTAATAAGAAACCGGTTTCCGTAGTATCGTGCGTGTTGAATTCTTTTGTAAATCATGCAAATAATTCGCGAAACGATAGTAATTCGTCTTATATGTCGTCGCTACAGGTGTTATTATCCACTGCCCTAATCGAGGTCATGGAAAATAACAACGTATATCACACAGCCCGAGCGTTATTGGATAGTGGCAGTCAGAATAGTTTTATTTCTGACAAAATGTGTAAACGTTTAAACGTACCGGTGATACAGTCCTCTATACATATATCGGGTGTGGGACAGTCGGTCTCACAATCGAATAAATCGTGCGATATTTTGATTCGATCTAAAATAAATACCTTTAATACGAAACTTAAATGTTTTGTCTTTCTTACCGTGCATCACGTCTATCCTACCTTCGGCGGCGTGTAGTAATTATGATTCATTTAATATTCCTCTAGATGTTTGTCTAGCTGACCCCAAGTGTGGTGTGCCGTCAGAGATCGATATACTGATAGGCGCAGACATTTTTTGGGATCTATTGGATAATGAGCGAATTCGTCTGCAAAACGGATCGTACCTTCAAAATTTAAAATTAGGATGGTAGTCTCCGGTCCGATTCTAATAAACGGTTCATTCATTAATAATGAAGTTCAATATAATTTTATACAAGTATCTAATAATAATAAACAATTACGTAAATTTTGGGAACTTGAAGAAATCAAGGATTCTGGTTTAGTTCTTAGTAAGGATGAACGTATTTATGAGGATTTTTTTAATAAATATACTAAACGAAATAGTAATGGGCGATTTTCGGTACGGATGCCTTTAAAGGAATCGGCTGATGTACTGGGTGAATCGTTTGAAAAGGCAAAATCGCGTTTTCTATCGTTGGAAAGTAAACTAAATCGGTCACTGATTTTAAAAAAAAATGTACTCTGATTTCATACGCGAATATTTTGATTTAGGACATATGTCGCTTGTAGACAAATATAATTAGCCTTATTATTTTCTTCCTCATCATGGCGTAATTAAAAAACACAGCACAACTACAAAATTGCGTGTCGTGTTTGATGCTAGCGCTCGTACTACATCGAACAAATCGCTAAATGATATACAATATACATGACCGCCTTTACAAAATGATATTTTTGCTATTTTACTTCGGTTTCGGCAATATAAATACGTCGCTTATGCTGATGTCGAAAAAATGTATAGACAAATAGAAATACAGGAAGATCAACGCAATTTAGAGCTTATATTATGGCGCGAAAACTCACAGGACGAACTAAAAATATATCAATTAAATACCGTTACATACGGAACCGCGTCCGCTCCTTATTTAAGCATGCGTTGTTTACGACAACTCGCGAGCGAAACGGATGATAAATTTGTTGCTGGGTCTATAAGGGAAGATTTTTTCGTAGATGACTTGATGATTTGGTTTGGGAGATTTGGGAGACGACGACCCAGATATATTATGTCAACTTCGGTGTACCACAAGGTGGTGTTCTCTCACCTTTACTTTTCTCTATTTTCATTAATAATATCTCTACCGTTATTTCCTCTCATTTTCATCTTTACTCAGATGACCTTCAAATCTATAGGCACTTCTCTATCGACGATGCTCTGGATACCATTGATGCTTTAAATAGAGATCTTGCTTCTATTCAGGAATGGGCGGTTTCATTTGGTCTTATGGTCAATCCAAATAAATTCCAGGCTATTTGACTATGGACAGTTCTCTTTCATGGTTCCCGCAAATGGCTGACGTTAGCAAACGGATGCACTACTCTTTCCGCTCTCTCAAACGACTTCAATACTTTCTTCCCCTTAAAACCAAAATTATGCTAGCGCAATCACTCCTGCTTCCTATTCTTGACTACGCTGATATTTGCTACTTGGATGTGAATAAAGATCAACTAAATAAGCTAGAGCGCCTTCAAAATCTCGCAATTCATTTTTAGACTGCGTAAATATGATCATGTCTCAGCTTTTCGAGCTCAACTTAACTGGCTTCCTATTCGTCTTCGCCGTGATATGCACATCCTTTCATTCCTTTTCAAAATTCTTAAAGATCCTAATTCACCCTTAATTCCCGTTTCCAGAAGCTTCCTCCCCCATCCCGTCCCCGGCGGTACTGTGTTACCAAAACTTTGGAGCTGCCTAAAAGTAACACCAATTTTCTGTACGGGCTGTTAGACTATGGAACAAACTCCCATTAGATATTCGAGACTGCCCCTCTATCATATCTTTCAAAACTAAACTCAAGGAGCACTTTCTAGCACAATGTTCGTATTCATAGTTTTTGTAATCATTATTATTTTTATTTATATATAATATTGTTTATTTATGTATTCTTATTTTTTTTTTATTGATTTTTTTATATCAGGCCTATATGTATTAATGTTAATATTCATTCACATAAAATTTTACAAATATGCACTTTTCAGTCTCGTTACTGCTTGATCTCCCACACCGCCTGGTTGGCTGGAAGAGATCTCTTATAGAGATAAGCCCACCCTTGCCTGTGATTTACATACTATTGTAATGTTAACTTTGTTTTTTGTGCAATAAAGAGTATTATCCTCATTTTGGTGGTTTGTGGGAGGCGGGAATTAAATCATGTGAACATCATTTACGAAGGGTTATAGGCAATAGTAATCTCAATTATGAAGAATTCAGTACTGTTTTAGTTCAAATCGAGTCCATCCTGAATTCCCGTCCTTTGACTACCTTTTCATCGGATCCTAATGACCTGCAATCACTTACCCCCGCTCACTTCCTCATAGGCCGATCGTTCACAACTCCAGCTTGCACCGATTTGACTACGGTACCTCGCAATCGACTGCTAGGCTACAGTATGATCGAGCAGATGCGACAGACGTTTTGGAAAAGATGGGCTACCGAATGTGTTTCTGAACTACAGACTCGTACTAAGTGAAAGACGAATCAAAGCGACTTACAATACAACACACTTGACCTAATAAAAGATGACAACCTGCCGCCGTTGAGATAGAAATTAGGCCGAGTAATTCGCATTCACCCTGGAACCGATGGCATTTCACGAGTGGCTGATCTTCTCACAACCAAAGGCGTTATACGTAGAGCATTTTCGAAGATCTGTCCTCTGCCGATAGAGTCTGCTGATTCTGATACAATGAATTCTCTGTGAAGACCATTGGAAATTGTTGGAACCTGTTACTTCCAAGGCCGGGCCTACGTTACCGCTGGCGCCATCTAGTTTAAGGAAGGAAAGGCGCGGGAACGTTCTCCCCGCCTAACTGTTGTCGTCGTGAATTCGTATACATATATAAGATGGATAACCGTTTGAGGAGCTCACTCTCTCTCTTTTTTCACAATTTTAATTTTGAAATTATATACGTCTCTAAAAACTTGTAATACGTGCAACCTCAAAAATATACGTTTTTTTTTTGCAAAGTAGAAAAAAATAAATTTCTTCATTTTGTCTACCACCCTGATTCGTCAACGGCCTGGCACTGGCATCCTCATAGCATCTGCCTCGACAGCAGACACCAAACATTATAATACTATGCCAACAATAGAACTAAGCGATGTTCTGTTAGGTGTAGTTTCGCAGTTTAAGTACCTTGGTCCCTGAATCTCTGAGACTCTCAATTATGACCTAGTCATTGAAAGGGAACGAAGGGCGCTAGCTGTTCGCTGTAATATGCTGGCACGCCGATTTGCACGATGTTCTAATGAAGTTAGGGTGACGTTTTTTAAAGCATACTGCCAGTATTTTACACGTGCAGTCTGTGGGCACGATATACGCAGCGGGCATATAGCGTGCTACGAGTTCAATACAACAACAGTTTCAAAGTGCTGCTCGGGCTTCCACGGTTTTGTAGTGCTTCATTTATGTTTGCGGACGCTAATATTACTAATATTAAATTATAGTTCTATTGTTACTAACATTTACTATGGAGTCATATCTCTAAAATAAAGATTATTATTATTATTATTTATTGGTCGTCCGTTATCCCCTGCCTAGAAAAAAATATGTTTTAGTAAATTTGAGTGGGTATTCTTATTTTAGTAAAACGATGAGTCTAAAAAGTATACGGTAATCAATACTCATCGCGGATTGTTTCGGTATAACCGATTGGTTTATGACTTAGTTTCTAGTGTAGAAAAGGGGGTAGAATAGAAATGGGATTTAGACTGCGATCTTTTTTGGAAGTAAAAAAAATATTCGCGGGGTTGAATGTGTTAGCTCATTATGAATCATCTAAGCCGTTGATAGCCACTTGCGACGCCAGCGGCCGGGGGATAGAAGTAGTACTTACGCAGTCGGGGCCGCGGAGCGAGCGCCCCGTAGCGTACGCGTCGCGTACGTTAAAAACAGCGGAAAAGAACTATTCGCAGATACATCGAGAAGCCCTCGTCACTGTTTTTTGCGTAAAAAAGTTTCATCAGTATTTGTATGGACGGCGGTTCACGTTGCGTACGGACCATAAGCCGTTAGTATCTATATTCGGTGCCCAGACAGGAATACCCACAATGACTGCAAGCAGGATGCAACGTTGGGCTATTATATTATCTGCATACGATTATAAAATAGAGTATACTAGTACGAGTAATAATTGCGCGGAGAGTTTGTCGCGACGGCTCACGGAGAACATTCTAGTTATTAACGACAATAATGAGGTCATTTCGGAGCAGATATATTTACATTTTGCTCAAGAAGCTTTACTTTTATATTATAATCAAATAAAAAAACAAACAATTAAGGATTCTGATTTAGGAAAAGTTTTGAGTTTCGTTAGAGACGGTTGGCCAGATAATTGAGAAATTAATTCTTTAAAACATTATTTTAGTAGGAAGTCCGAGCTGTACGAGAAACTGGGTTGTCTTATGTGGGGACATAGATTAGTGATACCGGAGGGTTGTAGAGAGAGGTTCTAAAAATAATACATGAACCTCACATGGCGGTAGTAAAGTCAAAATCATCAGCGCGCAGTTATGTGTGGTGGCCCGGTATCGATGAAGCGGTGGAGGGCGTGTGCCGTTCGTGCAGCATATGTGCCGCTACAGCCGTTTCGCCGCCACAAAACGCACCCCGGCCATGGCCTTGGCCAGACCGTCCGTGGTCACAGTTACATATAGATTTTATGGGACCGATCTCTGGAAAATTATATTTAGTCATAGTCGATGCCATGTCCATATAGATTGAAGTTTTCCAAGTTCCCAGTACAGCCACGGTATCAACTATCGATAAGTAATCGAAACCCCAAGAGGGGCGTACAAAGAAACATAGCCTTGTGAAGAGCTTGGTAGCCTTGGTGATGATGTATGTTATGTGCTTGTTGAATTTTAACTTGTCGTCGATGATTACACCAAGCAGCTTGAACTCACGCGAAAAGGGGACCTCCACATCTCCCATTATCACGCGAACCCGAGCCGACTTGGGAGAGAAGGCAAGAGCCTTGGTCTTTGTTGGGCCGAACTCCAGCTCGACGCTGTGTCCCCAGGCAGAAATCTGTTTGAGAGCGGAGTTAGTGTTTTTTTGGAGAGTGGCGACATTAGAAGCAGACACGATCAGAAGAACATCGTCCGCGTACACCTGAAGGCGGCAGCCTTCCGGTATTCGCAAGCCGAGCAGCTCGGCCAGGATTAAATTCCATAGCGCTGGGCCGCAAGCCGATCCCTGAACGCATCCCCCCGTCATGTCTCTCATTGTCGTTGTGCCGGCAAAGTTTAATATGACAGACCGGTCCTCTAAGTAATTGGCGACTAGTCGAAACAGATTTTTCGGACATTTTACTGATTTGAGTCTATTGAGTATCGCTGGCCACCGAGCACGGCAAAATGCCGACTTGGTGTTCAGCGACACTGCAATGCATAGTTTGCCCTTTGACCTGCACCGTTTGATATGTTCGACGGCATCATGCAGGGCACGCACAGTTGAAATATGTCGTCGAAAACCATATTGGAGGGGGTTCAGGTTATCGGTTATCGCTAAGTGGTGTAAGATCCGGTTGATGAATAATTTTTCCAACCCCTTTCCAAAGACTGAAATCAGCCCAATCGGTCGATTGGCGCGTGGGTCCGCATTGTCTGATCCGGGTTTTGGTATGACTTTGACCACAGAACACAGAAAGACGTTAGAAGGGTCTTGTGGGCGTGGCAGTGTAGCCACGATCCTGGACAAATGTAAAGGATCGTGACTTCACCACGCGACCGCGATGTTTAGTCATTCACGAACGCGCGCGCTGTAAGTACTGTGAAACACGCCACTAAAAGTGTTAAAAATGCCGACTTTCGCAGTTATTAATTGCAAAACAAGAAGCCCATCCTCAAGTAGGTCCAAAGGAAGGATTTCTTTCCATTAGTAAGTAGAACAGTTCTCAAATTTAGTATTTTTAGTCGAAATTCGTGAAATGTTATCAAAAGTGTGAATCACAAAAAATGTTTCCAAGAAAATATACATTGCTGGAGAAGTTCGCATATTTATTACATTGCGTCGTACTAAGCACGTAATGTATAGAACATCGCGAATTCACCGTTTTAAATAGCAACATAATAGATTACGGTAGATGGGTAATGAAGTGCCTGGAAACATTTAATCGATTCTTGGTGTGTTAGTATAAACTAAATAAAAGTATGGACAGTGAAAATAAATTTAATCAGAGATTAACCATATTGACTTCGTTTGGTATGCGTTTGTATATTAATTTAATAATGAGTGTGGTAATAAATCTGTTTTTATATTCTTAATATTGTAACAGAAAATTAGTTTTTTTATTTATTTTGAACCATTAACAACAATACTTTTTAAATCATCGGAATCCGTTCAGGATAAGTTCCAATAGCATTAATTGTACTGATAGTTTTTATTTTTATTTTGTATATATTTATTTACATTATATAGTTTGTCAATATTACTATACTCCATTCATTGTAACATTAGAAAAAAGAGGATCACAGAAGCAGGAGTTCAGAACATTTTATTATCAAGATATATTTTAAAAATATATATAATAGTTTTGTTGAAACTTTGAATGTTAGTCCGAAAGAGTTGGGCAATTTTCCATTTTCTTTTGCTATGAGGCTAGAATTTTCTAAATTTTTACTCCCAAACCAATATGGAACTATAACTATCTATCTGTTGTTTTGATAAACTCTAATTGTAAGCGTATAATTAGAATAGAATTTAGTTATATTTATGCCCAGGAAAGAAAGGTAAACAAAATGAAATTTTTATTATTACTTTTATAACATTTATTTAGATATTATTAGATTATTGATTAATATATCGGAAAAACTTCCTGAAATGTCAAAGGTAATTGTTGTAGGCCATTTGGACCTGCATCGGAATCGTTCATATTTAGCAAAACTTAATTTCAAAAAGATAACAACTAAAACAAAACTACAAGAAAACAACAATAATTCAATAACAACTCAATCACGGAATACGGTAAAACAACAAGAAAGGCAATAATATTCACAATTAATGAGAATCCCAGATTACGTATTTTGACTATTATGAACACATCATAATCTGATAAAATTAAAAAGCTGTACTACCGAAACGTTTGAAGGGATTAGGCAACGTTTTAAATTTGGTAGAGTTATAGTGATATGAGAATCGTGCCGAGACTATCCAACTCTGCTTCTGTAGGTTCTTTAAGATGAACACTTTTTATTGTAAAAGTTATTAAATCTTTTAAGTTAGTCAAAAACTCATAATTTTGTTTAACAGATAGCTTAAACGACAACTGTTAAGTATTCATCACCAGCCCTTTTACGTCCCCACTGCAGGGGCTCAGGCCTTCCTTATGGATGGTTAAGGAGGACTGTTAAGTATAGCAGCTGGTATTTAAGTGGATATGTAGCAAATAAACCGTCAGTCTTAAGAGTAACATGATTGTTAATATTTTGTCACAAAGTATACCATTTTTTTTTTATTTTTTTTTTTTGGGATAGGGGGCAGTCGAGCAGTCGGATCACCTGATGGTAAGTGATTACCGTCGCCCATGGACACCTAGAACACCAGAGAGGCTACAAGCGCGCTGCCGGCCTTAGAGGGAAGGGTTGAGGGGTAGAGGGAAGGGAATAGGGAGGGGTTGGGCCTCCGGTACCCTCACTCACACGACGAAACACAACGCAAGCGTTGCTTCACGTCGGTTTTCTGTGAGGCCGTGGTATCACTCCGGTCGAGCCGGCCCATTCATGCCGAAGCGTGGCTAAAAATAACCTTATTTAACTTCTGTCTAATGCTATAATGAATGGAGTATAGTTTCATTTAAGCGATGTTGCCGATCTTATCTGTTTACTTGATACGAAATCGAGTAACGTAACGTAAAAAAAATACCTACTATTATAAATATTATTAATAAACAAACATATTTATGAGTAATTAGTAATTTAAATATTTCTTATTGAATCAACCAACTAATTGAGAATTAATATCTAAAGAAAAAAGATAATGTCACATTTAATCAATACAATTCAATGTATATCCAAAATAATATAAAGAAACCATTACTCTAGTATCCTTTCAATTAATTGATTTGTTATTTTTCAATATCGATAGTAAATAACTTTATGTCAATCACTAGTGTGATATGTCAAATTAAAATGGCTTTTACACGTTTATTGCGCACTATAGATGTCTGTTATGGTTGAGCGTGATTGGTTACAGTTATATTGGAGCGTTCTGATTGGCATGTTTAAAATGCAAGTGTGTGCATATCTTTTGTATAATTGGTCTGATATTTCGTCTGATATACGGCGGACTAAAAGTGGGGCAAGACTGGCGACATCGGTTTTCGTACAAAGGATGCATGATCGCCTTTCTAACCTCTTTTCCGTGTTCTGTGACTTTGACCACGGCCATCTTCCAAAATCGTGGGAAGTGACCGATGTTCAAACACTGGTTCATTAGATCGGCAAATAGGTTGGGGAAACAATTGAACGCTGCCAGGCAGATGTCAGAAGTCAGCCCGTCTAAGCCCGTCTAAGGGTGACTTGCCCGATGGAGTAGATTTAATGGCGTCAAGTGTTTCCTCAACTGTGAACGGAGGATCATCCGTCGTTTCAGGTGGGGATCGACAGGATGATCGAAAATCAGCCTGTTCAGGAGTGTCAGCAGGTACCGGATCGTCGGGGAAAAAGAAATCAATCAGAGCATCGGAGGTCTCTGATGCGCTCGTAGTGTAACTATCCTCGATAACAACAGCTGAGGGAGGCATTCTGGGAGCACCAGACCGGAGAATGCAGTTGGTCACAGACCACACATCCTCTCCGGTCTGCCGCTCGCAGAACTTGCGAAAATGAGCTGTTGATTGACTTCTAATTCCATCCCTGTACTTTTGTTTTAGGTCTGCTAACTCAGCGGTCAGTCGCAGAGTCTTCTCCGAGGGGGGAGAACCTCGGTCAGCCCTCCTGGCTCGGACCAAAGACCGTCGTGACTTCGCAACTTGTGCCTTCAAGTTAGACAAGTCATCCGACCACCATGGAGGATCAAACGAGGGGACTCCGCCGCCCTTGGCAGGTGGAGATGTAATGTCGGCAACCTTGTTTATGATTGACGTAAGGTGGAGTACAAAAGCGTCAATCGCCACCTCATCCAGCATCAAGATGTCCGTTTGGGGGATGCCAGAGTCATCCAAATCATTGGTGAGTCTGTCCCTAAACATGTTCCAGAGGCTCTTATTGCTCGTCTTATACCTAAAAGTCGAAGATGATGGAGCTTCAGGTATAGGGGCATGCTGTGTAAACTTAAATTCAATCAGGTTGTGAAGCGTCGACTCCAATACATCTGGTCTAACCCTCCAGTCAGTAATGCACTGGATGAGGGCAGGAGAGATCAGAGTGAGGTCAATGTATGATTGCCTCAGAATACCATGCGTGACTTGCTTAAACGTTGGTATGTTGCCCTGATTGCAGCAGTGCAAATCAAGCCCGCTTGGTATCTCCCATACGAGATCCCCACGCGCATTCTGTCTCCCAGTATGATCCCATACAGGGTGCCATCCGTTGAAATCTCCCCCGACGATCACCGAAGCGCCTCCCGCTTCTCGGACGACCTTCGCCAGAGATTCCAACGTGTCGTAGATGTCGTTATTGGGCTCCACGTACACTGACACGACTAGAAAGTTTTTAAACCCAAGAGTAATCTTGAGGACGGCCAGATCGGGGGTCGAGTATTGAGGCATGAATAAGACTTTCAGCCTAATACTCCAGTTTTCTTTAACAAATATAGCCGCTTTAACGTGTCTGTCATCCACTGGCGTGTCCTGGTAGACAGTGATAACAGCAAGACTCCTCACCTGGTTGCTATTGCCTATATATGGCTCCGTTACAAGAGCGAAGTGGCAGTTCCTACGGCGAAAGGTCCTGCACAGCTCATCTGTGCCTGACCGGGAATGGCCTATGTTTGCCTGAATAAAGCCAAGTTGGGATGTGTTGTTGTCAGATCTACAATTATTTCTGTTAATCGACGCCGTAATCAATCTTATTGATGATTTTATCCCGCATTGTTTGTAAACTGAGGCATTCTTGCTGGTGGAAGGGGGAGTGTTTAGTGTTGCGTTTGGTCTTGGCTTTAGAGACCGCATTGTAATTTCGGCAATTAATACATATGGGTGGCGCTGTGGCCACCGGCCATTTGTCCCTAGCATGGTCTGTTTTGCAGCAGTGCGAGCACATAGGAGGAGCCGTACATCTTTTCTGAGTGTGTCCGAATTGAGCGCACTTTTTGCACTGTCTAAATGGGGAGAATTCGTCGTAGTGGTAAGTACTCTCTGATAGCCCACTCTAATCCTGGAAATAGATTTCAACAGCTGCCATGCTCCTAGTGAAACCTTGATCATTGCATTGTACAGATTGCTGTTTCTGTTGGCGCTGGCAAAACGGAATTTGAGATCGGTTTCACCGACCCCAGATAATTAAGTTTTGCATGAGATGATCTCTTGTATGAGCTGCTCTTGAGAGAGATCCTTCGAAATCCCCTTCATCATAATTCGGCGATTTATTCTCTTCTCAGGTTCAGCTTTGGCCTCCTTCAGCTCATCTGCATTAATAAGTGCGGTGGCTGCTAACATATAATACTTGGAGGCAAAACCGACTCTGATCTTGCCCTTAGAGAGGTTACTGACACTACAAGACTGGTTGGGACAGACTTCCCTGGTCAAGACCCTTCTCATCAGCCTGGTAGTCTGTTGTCGTGCCGCTTCTGGGTCCTTGAATGACAGAATTAGTGCTGATTCTGTTGATAGGCTGGCTGCCGATCGTGGATTAATCCCGTCACGAGTCAGGTGTCCATCGGTAGTTGACTGGGCAGAACTGAGAAGCGTAGCAGTCGCTCTCCCAGCTGCAGCGACCGTCGCGTATGATGGTGTGGCTCTTGTTTTGGGTAGTGGAGGTAGTCTGAGCTGTTTTCTCAGGTCCGCCATCTCCTTCTTAAGTTGCTTCAGCTCCTGTTGTATGGCTGTGGCAGCTGCAGCAGCCTTGATGGCGGCAGCTGCGGCAGCAGCCACCGCCGCTGCAGTGCCGCTGTTGTAGGCAACTCTAGGTGTTGGAGAGGCCCTGGGAGTACCAAAGCGCTGCAAGCTGGAAGAGCGCGAGCGTATGGGAGTGGCAGTCGAGCTGATCGGCATGAGTGGAATCTCATCACATTTGGGAAGATTCTTGTAGTCTTCAACCAGCCGAGAGATATCCAGACGAGAGATGCAGAGACGAGAGATGCTCTTAGAGCCAGATTTGTCGTAGTTGATTTGGTTGTGTATCTCGGTAACTTTGGCTTGTATGACGGAAATAAGCTTGTCCGTATTGTAATCGATAGGGACAGTACGAAGTTCCCTTTGAAAAGAACTGATGTACGGTTGTGGTGGCTTATCCTTGTTGGTTTTCGTTCCGCGCTTCTTTTTGGAAGCTGTCGTAGTCGCTTGGCTACTAGAGCCGGGTGACATTTGCGATGCACCGGGGAATGACGCGATTGTTGTTGTTGGTGCGGCTGCAGTAAGTGGTTCTGCCGTGATGTTGGTGGCCTGCTCAGTGACAGGCCCAGTAATTGTAACGCCGTCCTTCTCGGGCACTTCATCGAGGGGGTTTTTGTTTATTATATTTGAAGAACTCATTGTGATGACGGAAAAAAAGGAAAGATAGGGATAGAGAGAGGAAGAAGGAAGTAGAAGACAGACAGTAACGCAATACGTCGCTGGTGTGTACTGCTGTAGCGCGTCTCAGTACGGCACGCGGTGCGCCTCAGTACGGCGCATCGTAGCACAGGTAATGAGTGCAGCGTGAGGAATAGATAAATTAATAAATAAAATATATAGCTAAAATAATGTATATATATAATAAATATAATAGAGAGTTGTTATCTTTAATTGGTTGATGAGTTGAATGATTTAAGCGCGGAGTAGACAGTAGTGATTAATTTGACCCAAGATTGGGTCAAATCGTCCTTAGAGATGGTTCAAATGATGATGACATCAAAGGGTGTAGCATTGTGCATCCTGCATAGCTGCATGTAATCGTGCCTGTGTGCTGAGAATCTAGGGCACTCAGCTAGCAGGTGCATCGGGGTTTGGGGTGTGGTAGAATCGCATGGACAGGCGCAAGTGACACTAATGCGAAAGCGATACAGATATGCCAAATTGGCACCATGACCAGTTAGAAACTGGGTAAGATGGAAGGACAGCCGAGTCGCACCACGCTGATTTTGGGATGTCCTCCAGCGTTGGAAAAATTTCCCGAGTATGGGAACCCTGCGAAGCCTCCTCGTAACGTATTTGCCAATTTCGAGCCAACTGTTTCCTGGCTTTGGCCTTTACGTACGAGATAGGGAAGGCAGAGTACTCGGGAATGTCAGAGGATGCCGCCGCCTCGCCCGCGGCCCGGTCAGCCAGCTCGTTGCCCCAAATTCCCGCATGACCCTTAACCCAGCAAAACTGTATCGTGCCATACGTGGTATGGTCGACGATGGTCCGGTGAATAAGGGACACAAGGGGGTGTGAGCTGTCGCCCTGGGACAGAGCATCGAGCGAGGAGCGTGAGTCTGATAGGATGAGTGCGTCTTTGTATTTCCTGCAATGTGCCAGCTGGCACGCTCGCAGGATGGCCAGCATCTCAGCCTGGAACACGCTGCAGGATTCGTGCAATTTGAATTTATGTGTTGTGTTTGCCGTATCTGTCCCGATATCGGGATCTATGTAAACCAGCGCGGCACCCACCGCCCGATTGTCCCGTTTGCTGCCGTCAGTGTATATATGGACAGTGTCCGGGCCACTGGTCTGATTGACCCGTTCCTGGTCAGGGGCGAAGACAGCCGAGGGTGAAATACGACGCGCTGGGTGTAGGAGTTCTGCTACCGGACGTGGGCATTCGAGCCGAACATCATCCGGCAGGAATTCAGATTTGGCCGTGACACGGCCTTGTATGTCAAGATCCAGCGGGGGGAAGTCGGCTAAAGCGAGGGCTGCATTGGATGAAATAGTGCGGTAACCTTGTATAGCACGGATGGCGAATCCTCTCTGTAGTGAGGTAAGCGCATTTCTGGACTTGACAATCAGGGCAGCGTGCCCCCAGATGCCCGCCGCGTAAGTTATAATTGGGACAATAACATGTTTGTAGATGTTGGGACAATAACATATTCTCGGGTTGCACTACCCAAGAGGGACGTACAAAGAGACATAGCCTTGTGAAGAGCTTGGTAGCCTTGGTGATGATGTATGTTATGTGCTTGTTGAATTTTAACTTGTCGTCGATGATTACACCAAGCAGCTTGAACTCACGCGAAAAGGGGACCTCCACATCTCCCATTATCACGCGAACCCGAGCCGACTTGGGAGAGAAGGCAAGAGCCTTGGTCTTTGTTGGGCCGAACTCCAGCTCGACGCTGTGTCCCCAGGCAGAAATCTGTTTGAGAGCGGAGTTAGTGTTTTTTTGAAGAGTGGCGACATTAGAAGCAGACACGATCAGAAGAACATCGTCCGCGTACACCTGAAGGCGGCAGCCTTCCGGTATTCGCAAGCCGAGCAGCTCGGCCAGGATTAAATTCCATAGCGCTGGGCCGCAAGCCGATCCCTGAACGCATCCCCCCGTCATGTCTCTCATTGTCGTTGTGCCGGCAAAGTTTAATATGACAGACCGGTCCTCTAAGTAATTGGTGACTAGTCGAAACAGATTTTTCGGACATTTTACTGATTTGAGTCTATTGAGTATCGCTGGCCACCGAGCACGGCAAAATGCCGACTTGGTGTTCAGCGACACTGCAATGCATAGTTTGCCCTTTGACCTGCACCGTTTGATATGTTCGACGGCATCATGCAGGGCACGCACAGTTGAAATATGTCGTCGAAAACCATATTGGAGGGGGTTCAGGTTATCGGTTATCGCTAAGTGGTGTAAGATCCGGTTGATGAATAATTTTTCCAACCCCTTTCCAAAGACTGAAATCAGCCCAATCGGTCGATTGGCGCGTGGGTCCGCATTGTCTGATCCGGGTTTTGGTATGACTTTGACCACAGAACACAGAAAGACGTTAGAAGGGTCTTGTGGGCGTGGCAGTGTAGCCACGATCCTGGACAAATGTAAAGGATCGTGACTTCACCACGCGACCGCGATGTTTAGTCATTCACGAACGCGCGCGCTGTAAGTACTGTGAAACACGCCACTAAAAGTGTTAAAAATGCCGACTTTCGCAGTTATTAATTGCAAAACAAGAAGCCCATCCTCAAGTAGGTCCAAAGGAAGGATTTCTTTCCATTAGTAAGTAGAACAGTTCTCAAATTTAGTATTTTTAGTCGAAATTCGTGAAATGTTATCAAAAGTGTGAATCACAAAAAATGTTTCCAAGAAAATATACATTGCTGGAGAAGTTCGCATATTTATTACATTGCGTCGTACTAAGCACGTAATGTATAGAACATCGCGAATTCACCGTTTTAAATAGCAACATAATAGATTACGGTAGATGGGTAATGAAGTGCCTGGAAACATTTAATCGATTCTTGGTGTGTTAGTATAAACTAAATAAAAGTATGGACAGTGAAAATAAATTTAATCAGAGATTAACCATATTGACTTCGTTTGGTATGCGTTTGTATATTAATTTAATAATGAGTGTGGTAATAAATCTGTTTTTATATTCTTAATATTGTAACAGAAAATTAGTTTTTTTATTTATTTTGAACCATTAACAACAATACTTTTTAAATCATCGGAATCCGTTCAGGATAAGTTCCAATAGCATTAATTGTACTGATAGTTTTTATTTTTATTTTGTATATATTTATTTACATTATATAGTTTGTCAATATTACTATACTCCATTCATTGTAACATTAGAAAAAAGAGGATCACAGAAGCAGGAGTTCAGAACATTTTATTATCAAGATATATTTTAAAAATATATATAATAGTTTTGTTGAAACTTTGAATGTTAGTCCGAAAGAGTTGGGCAATTTTCCATTTTCTTTTGCTATGAGGCTAGAATTTTCTAAATTTTTACTCCCAAACCAATATGGAACTATAACTATCTATCTGTTGTTTTGATAAACTCTAATTGTAAGCGTATAATTAGAATAGAATTTAGTTATATTTATGCCCAGGAAAGAAAGGTAAACAAAATGAAATTTTTATTATTACTTTTATAACATTTATTTAGATATTATTAGATTATTGATTAATATATCGGAAAAACTTCCTGAAATGTCAAAGGTAATTGTTGTAGGCCATTTGGACCTGCATCGGAATCGTTCATATTTAGCAAAACTTAATTTCAAAAAGATAACAACTAAAACAAAACTACAAGAAAACAACAATAATTCAATAACAACTCAATCACGGAATACGGTAAAACAACAAGAAAGGCAATAATATTCACAATTAATGAGAATCCCAGATTACGTATTTTGACTATTATGAACACATCATAATCTGATAAAATTAAAAAGCTGTACTACCGAAACGTTTGAAGGGATTAGGCAACGTTTTAAATTTGGTAGAGTTATAGTGACATGAGAATCGTGCCGAGACTATCCAACTCTGCTTCTGTAGGTTCTTTAAGATGAACACTTTTTATTGTAAAAGTTATTAAATCTTTTAAGTTAGTCAAAAACTCATAATTTTGTTTAACAGATAGCTTAAACGACAACTGTTAAGTATTCATCACCAGCCCTTTTACGTCCCCACTGCAGGGGCTCAGGCCTTCCTTATGGATGGTTAAGGAGGACTGTTAAGTATAGCAGCTGGTATTTAAGTGGATATGTAGCAAATAAACCGTCAGTCTTAAGAGTAACATGATTGTTAATATTTTGTCACAAAGTATACCATTTTTTTTTTTATTTTTTTTTTTTGGGATAGGGGGCAGTCGAGCAGTCGGATCACCTGATGGTAAGTGATTACCGTCGCCCATGGACACCTAGAACACCAGAGAGGCTACAAGCGCGCTGCCGGCCTTAGAGGGAAGGGTTGAGGGGTAGAGGGAAGGGAATAGGGAGGGGTTGGGCCTCCGGTACCCTCACTCACACGACGAAACACAACGCAAGCGTTGCTTCACGTCGGTTTTCTGTGAGGCCGTGGTATCACTCCGGTCGAGCCGGCCCATTCATGCCGAAGCGTGGCTCTCCCACGGTTAAAAATAACCTTATTTAACTTCTGTCTAATGCTATAATGAATGGAGTATAGTTTCATTTAAGCGATGTTGCCGATCTTATCTGTTTACTTGATACGAAATCGAGTAACGTAACGTAAAAAAAATACCTACTATTATAAATATTATTAATAAACAAACATATTTATATGCAAATAAATATTTAAGCTCGACTAGTACCGATACAATATGAGTAATTAGTAATTTAAATATTTCTTATTGAATCAACCAACTAATTGAGAATTAATATCTAAAGAAAAAAGATAATGTCACATTTAATCAATACAATTCAATGTATATCCAAAATAATATAAAGAAACCATTACTCTAGTATCCTTTCAATTAATTGATTTGTTATTTTTCAATATCGATAGTAAATAACTTTATGTCAATCACTAGTGTGATATGTCAAATTAAAATGGCTTTTACACGTTTATTGCGCACTATAGATGTCTGTTATGGTTGAGCGTGATTGGTTACAGTTATATTGGAGCGTTCTGATTGGCATGTTTAAAATGCAAGTGTGTGCATATCTTTTGTATAATTGGTCTGATATTTCGTCTGATATACGGCGGACTAAAAGTGGGGCAAGACTGGCGACATCGGTTTTCGTACAAAGGATGCATGATCGCCTTTCTAACCTCTTTTCCGTGTTCTGTGACTTTGACCACGGCCATCTTCCAAAATCGTGGGAAGTGACCGATGTTCAAACACTGGTTCATTAGATCGGCAAATAGGTTGGGGAAACAATTGAACGCTGCCAGGCAGATGTCAGAAGTCAGCCCGTCTAAGCCCGTCTAAGGGTGACTTGCCCGATGGAGTAGATTTAATGGCGTCAAGTGTTTCCTCAACTGTGAACGGAGGATCATCCGTCGTTTCAGGTGGGGATCGACAGGATGATCAAAAATCAGCCTGTTCAGGAGTGTCAGCAGGTACCGGATCGTCGGGGAAAAAGAAATCAATCAGAGCATCGGAGGTCTCTGATGCGCTCGTAGTGTAACTATCCTCGATCACAACAGCTGAGGGAGGCATTCTGGGAGCACCAGACCGCTCGCAGAACTTGCGAAAATGAGCTGTTGATTGACTTCTAATTCCATCCCTGTACTTTTGTTTTAGGTCTGCTAACTCAGCGGTCAGTCGCAGAGTCTTCTCCGAGGGGGGAGAACCTCGGTCAGCCCTCCTGGCTCGGACCAAAGACCGTCGTGACTTCGCAACTTGTGCCTTCAAGTTAGACAAGTCATCCGACCACCATGGAGGATCAAACGAGGGGACTCCGCCGCCCTTGGCAGGTGGAAATGTAATGTCGGCAACCTTGTTTATGATTGACGTAAGGTGGAGTACAAAAGCGTCAATCGCCACCTCATCCAGCATCAAGATGTCCGTTTGGGGGATGCCAGAGTCATCCAAATCATTGGTGAGTCTGTCCCTAAACATGTTCCAGAGGCTCTTATTGCTCGTCTTATACCTAAAAGTCGAAGATGATGGAGCTTCAGGTATAGGGGCATGCTGTGTAAACTTAAATTCAATCAGGTTGTGAAGCGTCGACTCCAATACATCTGGTCTAACCCTCCAGTCAGTAATGCACTGGATGAGGGCAGGAGAGATCAGAGTGAGGTCAATGTATGATTGCCTCAGAATACCATGCGTGACTTGCTTAAACGTTGGTATGTTGCCCTGATTGCAGCAGTGCAAATCAAGCCCGCTTGGTATCTCCCATACGAGATCCCCACGCGCATTCTGTCTCCCAGTATGATCCCATACAGGGTGCCATCCGTTGAAATCTCCCCCGACGATCACCGAAGCGCCTCCCGCTTCTCGGACGACCTTCGCCAGAGATTCCAACGTGTCGTAGATGTCGTTATTGGGCTCCACGTACACTGACACGACTAGAAAGTTTTTAAACCCAAGAGTAATCTTGAGGACGGCCAGATCGGGGGTCGAGTATTGAGGCATGAATAAGACTTTCAGCCTAATACTCCAGTTTTCTTTAACAAATATAGCCGCTTTAACGTGTCTGTCATCCACTGGCGTGTCCTGGTAGACAGTGATAACAGCAAGACTCCTCACCTGGTTGCTATTGCCTATATATGGCTCCGTTACAAGAGCGAAGTGGCAGTTCCTACGGCGAAAGGTCCTGCACAGCTCATCTGTGCCTGACCGGGAATGGCCTATGTTTGCCTGAATAAAGCCAAGTTGGGATGTGTTGTTGTCAGATCTACAATTATTTCTGTTAATCGACGCCGTAATCAATCTTATTGATGATTTTATCCCGCATTGTTTGTAAACTGAGGCATTCTTGCTGGTGGAAGGGGGAGTGTTTAGTGTTGCGTTTGGTCTTGGCTTTAGAGACCGCATTGTAATTTCGGCAATTAATACATAT
The DNA here is from genome assembly GCA_918026875.4 of Diatraea saccharalis. Lineage (NCBI taxonomy): Eukaryota > Metazoa > Arthropoda > Insecta > Lepidoptera > Crambidae > Diatraea > Diatraea saccharalis. The sequence continues at coordinate 888,509 of OU893352.1, read as the reverse complement.
GGGTGGCGCTGTGGCCACCGGCCATTTGTCCCTAGCATGGTCTGTTTTGCAGCAGTGCGAGCACATAGGAGGAGCCGTACATCTTTTCTGAGTGTGTCCGAATTGAGCGCACTTTTTGCACTGTCTAAATGGGGAGAATTCGTCGTAGTGGTAAGTACTCTCTGATAGCCCACTCTAATCCTGGAAATAGATTTCAACAGCTGCCATGCTCCTAGTGAAACCTTGATCATTGCATTGTACAGATTGCTGTTTCTGTTGGCGCTGGCAAAACGGAATTTGAGATCGGTTTCACCGACCCCAGATAATTAAGTTTTGCATGAGATGATCTCTTGTATGAGCTGCTCTTGAGAGAGATCCTTCGAAATCCCCTTCATCATAATTCGGCGATTTATTCTCTTCTCAGGTTCAGCTTTGGCCTCCTTCAGCTCATCTGCATTAATAAGTGCGGTGGCTGCTAACATATAATACTTGGAGGCAAAACCGACTCTGATCTTGCCCTTAGAGAGGTTACTGACACTACAAGACTGGTTGGGACAGACTTCCCTGGTCAAGACCCTTCTCATCAGCCTGGTAGTCTGTTGTCGTGCCGCTTCTGGGTCCTTGAATGACAGAATTAGTGCTGATTCTGTTGATAGGCTGGCTGCCGATCGTGGATTAATCCCGTCACGAGTCAGGTGTCCATCGGTAGTTGACTGGGCAGAACTGAGAAGCGTAGCAGTCGCTCTCCCAGCTGCAGCGACCGTCGCGTATGATGGTGTGGCTCTTGTTTTGGGTAGTGGAGGTAGTCTGAGCTGTTTTCTCAGGTCCGCCATCTCCTTCTTAAGTTGCTTCAGCTCCTGTTGTATGGCTGTGGCAGCTGCAGCAGCCTTGATGGCGGCAGCTGCGGCAGCAGCCACCGCCGCTGCAGTGCCGCTGTTGTAGGCAACTCTAGGTGTTGGAGAGGCCCTGGGAGTACCAAAGCGCTGCAAGCTGGAAGAGCGCGAGCGTATGGGAGTGGCAGTCGAGCTGATCGGCATGAGTGGAATCTCATCACATTTGGGAAGATTCTTGTAGTCTTCAACCAGCCGAGAGATATCCAGACGAGAGATGCAGAGACGAGAGATGCTCTTAGAGCCAGATTTGTCGTAGTTGATTTGGTTGTGTATCTCGGTAACTTTGGCTTGTATGACGGAAATAAGCTTGTCCGTATTGTAATCGATAGGGACAGTACGAAGTTCCCTTTGAAAAGAACTGATGTACGGTTGTGGTGGCTTATCCTTGTTGGTTTTCGTTCCGCGCTTCTTTTTGGAAGCTGTCGTAGTCGCTTGGCTACTAGAGCCGGGTGACATTTGCGATGCACCGGGGAATGACGCGATTGTTGTTGTTGGTGCGGCTGCAGTAAGTGGTTCTGCCGTGATGTTGGTGGCCTGCTCAGTGACAGGCCCAGTAATTGTAACGCCGTCCTTCTCGGGCACTTCATCGAGGGGGTTTTTGTTTATTATATTTGAAGAACTCATTGTGATGACGGAAAAAAAGGAAAGATAGGGATAGAGAGAGGAAGAAGGAAGTAGAAGACAGACAGTAACGCAATACGTCGCTGGTGTGTACTGCTGTAGCGCGTCTCAGTACGGCACGCGGTGCGCCTCAGTACGGCGCATCGTAGCACAGGTAATGAGTGCAGCGTGAGGAATAGATAAATTAATAAATAAAATATATAGCTAAAATAATGTATATATATAATAAATATAATAGAGAGTTGTTATCTTTAATTGGTTGATGAGTTGAATGATTTAAGCGCGGAGTAGACAGTAGTGATTAATTTGACCCAAGATTGGGTCAAATCGTCCTTAGAGATGGTTCAAATGATGATGACATCAAAGGGTGTAGCATTGTGCATCCTGCATAGCTGCATGTAATCGTGCCTGTGTGCTGAGAATCTAGGGCACTCAGCTAGCAGGTGCATCGGGGTTTGGGGTGTGGTAGAATCGCATGGACAGGCGCAAGTGACACTAATGCGAAAGCGATACAGATATGCCAAATTGGCACCATGACCAGTTAGAAACTGGGTAAGATGGAAGGACAGCCGAGTCGCACCACGCTGATTTTGGGATGTCCTCCAGCGTTGGAAAAATTTCCCGAGTATGGGAACCCTGCGAAGCCTCCTCGTAACGTATTTGCCAATTTCGAGCCAACTGTTTCCTGGCTTTGGCCTTTACGTACGAGATAGGGAAGGCAGAGTACTCGGGAATGTCAGAGGATGCCGCCGCCTCGCCCGCGGCCCGGTCAGCCAGCTCGTTGCCCCAAATTCCCGCATGACCCTTAACCCAGCAAAACTGTATCGTGCCATACGTGGTATGGTCGACGATGGTCCGGTGAATAAGGGACACAAGGGGGTGTGAGCTGTCGCCCTGGGACAGAGCATCGAGCGAGGAGCGTGAGTCTGATAGGATGAGTGCGTCTTTGTATTTCCTGCAATGTGCCAGCTGGCACGCTCGCAGGATGGCCAGCATCTCAGCCTGGAACACGCTGCAGGATTCGTGCAATTTGAATTTATGTGTTGTGTTTGCCGTATCTGTCCCGATATCGGGATCTATGTAAACCAGCGCGGCACCCACCGCCCGATTGTCCCGTTTGCTGCCGTCAGTGTATATATGGACAGTGTCCGGGCCACTGGTCTGATTGACCCGTTCCTGGTCAGGGGCGAAGACAGCCGAGGGTGAAATACGACGCGCTGGGTGTAGGAGTTCTGCTACCGGACGTGGGCATTCGAGCCGAACATCATCCGGCAGGAATTCAGATTTGGCCGTGACACGGCCTTGTATGTCAAGATCCAGCGGGGGGAAGTCGGCTAAAGCGAGGGCTGCATTGGATGAAATAGTGCGGTAACCTTGTATAGCACGGATGGCGAATCCTCTCTGTAGTGAGGTAAGCGCATTTCTGGACTTGACAATCAGGGCAGCGTGCCCCCAGATGCCCGCCGCGTAAGTTATAATTGGGACAATAACATGTTTGTAGATGTTGGGACAATAACATATTCTCGGGTTGCACTACCCAAGAGGGACGTACAAAGAGACATAGCCTTGTGAAGAGCTTGGTAGCCTTGGTGATGATGTATGTTATGTGCTTGTTGAATTTTAACTTGTCGTCGATGATTACACCAAGCAGCTTGAACTCACGCGAAAAGGGGACCTCCACATCTCCCATTATCACGCGAACCCGAGCCGACTTGGGAGAGAAGGCAAGAGCCTTGGTCTTTGTTGGGCCGAACTCCAGCTCGACGCTGTGTCCCCAGGCAGAAATCTGTTTGAGAGCGGAGTTAGTGTTTTTTTGAAGAGTGGCGACATTAGAAGCAGACACGATCAGAAGAACATCGTCCGCGTACACCTGAAGGCGGCAGCCTTCCGGTATTCGCAAGCCGAGCAGCTCGGCCAGGATTAAATTCCATAGCGCTGGGCCGCAAGCCGATCCCTGAACGCATCCCCCCGTCATGTCTCTCATTGTCGTTGTGCCGGCAAAGTTTAATATGACAGACCGGTCCTCTAAGTAATTGGTGACTAGTCGAAACAGATTTTTCGGACATTTTACTGATTTGAGTCTATTGAGTATCGCTGGCCACCGAGCACGGCAAAATGCCGACTTGGTGTTCAGCGACACTGCAATGCATAGTTTGCCCTTTGACCTGCACCGTTTGATATGTTCGACGGCATCATGCAGGGCACGCACAGTTGAAATATGTCGTCGAAAACCATATTGGAGGGGGTTCAGGTTATCGGTTATCGCTAAGTGGTGTAAGATCCGGTTGATGAATAATTTTTCCAACCCCTTTCCAAAGACTGAAATCAGCCCAATCGGTCGATTGGCGCGTGGGTCCGCATTGTCTGATCCGGGTTTTGGTATGACTTTGACCACAGAACACAGAAAGACGTTAGAAGGGTCTTGTGGGCGTGGCAGTGTAGCCACGATCCTGGACAAATGTAAAGGATCGTGACTTCACCACGCGACCGCGATGTTTAGTCATTCACGAACGCGCGCGCTGTAAGTACTGTGAAACACGCCACTAAAAGTGTTAAAAATGCCGACTTTCGCAGTTATTAATTGCAAAACAAGAAGCCCATCCTCAAGTAGGTCCAAAGGAAGGATTTCTTTCCATTAGTAAGTAGAACAGTTCTCAAATTTAGTATTTTTAGTCGAAATTCGTGAAATGTTATCAAAAGTGTGAATCACAAAAAATGTTTCCAAGAAAATATACATTGCTGGAGAAGTTCGCATATTTATTACATTGCGTCGTACTAAGCACGTAATGTATAGAACATCGCGAATTCACCGTTTTAAATAGCAACATAATAGATTACGGTAGATGGGTAATGAAGTGCCTGGAAACATTTAATCGATTCTTGGTGTGTTAGTATAAACTAAATAAAAGTATGGACAGTGAAAATAAATTTAATCAGAGATTAACCATATTGACTTCGTTTGGTATGCGTTTGTATATTAATTTAATAATGAGTGTGGTAATAAATCTGTTTTTATATTCTTAATATTGTAACAGAAAATTAGTTTTTTTATTTATTTTGAACCATTAACAACAATACTTTTTAAATCATCGGAATCCGTTCAGGATAAGTTCCAATAGCATTAATTGTACTGATAGTTTTTATTTTTATTTTGTATATATTTATTTACATTATATAGTTTGTCAATATTACTATACTCCATTCATTGTAACATTAGAAAAAAGAGGATCACAGAAGCAGGAGTTCAGAACATTTTATTATCAAGATATATTTTAAAAATATATATAATAGTTTTGTTGAAACTTTGAATGTTAGTCCGAAAGAGTTGGGCAATTTTCCATTTTCTTTTGCTATGAGGCTAGAATTTTCTAAATTTTTACTCCCAAACCAATATGGAACTATAACTATCTATCTGTTGTTTTGATAAACTCTAATTGTAAGCGTATAATTAGAATAGAATTTAGTTATATTTATGCCCAGGAAAGAAAGGTAAACAAAATGAAATTTTTATTATTACTTTTATAACATTTATTTAGATATTATTAGATTATTGATTAATATATCGGAAAAACTTCCTGAAATGTCAAAGGTAATTGTTGTAGGCCATTTGGACCTGCATCGGAATCGTTCATATTTAGCAAAACTTAATTTCAAAAAGATAACAACTAAAACAAAACTACAAGAAAACAACAATAATTCAATAACAACTCAATCACGGAATACGGTAAAACAACAAGAAAGGCAATAATATTCACAATTAATGAGAATCCCAGATTACGTATTTTGACTATTATGAACACATCATAATCTGATAAAATTAAAAAGCTGTACTACCGAAACGTTTGAAGGGATTAGGCAACGTTTTAAATTTGGTAGAGTTATAGTGACATGAGAATCGTGCCGAGACTATCCAACTCTGCTTCTGTAGGTTCTTTAAGATGAACACTTTTTATTGTAAAAGTTATTAAATCTTTTAAGTTAGTCAAAAACTCATAATTTTGTTTAACAGATAGCTTAAACGACAACTGTTAAGTATTCATCACCAGCCCTTTTACGTCCCCACTGCAGGGGCTCAGGCCTTCCTTATGGATGGTTAAGGAGGACTGTTAAGTATAGCAGCTGGTATTTAAGTGGATATGTAGCAAATAAACCGTCAGTCTTAAGAGTAACATGATTGTTAATATTTTGTCACAAAGTATACCATTTTTTTTTTTATTTTTTTTTTTTGGGATAGGGGGCAGTCGAGCAGTCGGATCACCTGATGGTAAGTGATTACCGTCGCCCATGGACACCTAGAACACCAGAGAGGCTACAAGCGCGCTGCCGGCCTTAGAGGGAAGGGTTGAGGGGTAGAGGGAAGGGAATAGGGAGGGGTTGGGCCTCCGGTACCCTCACTCACACGACGAAACACAACGCAAGCGTTGCTTCACGTCGGTTTTCTGTGAGGCCGTGGTATCACTCCGGTCGAGCCGGCCCATTCATGCCGAAGCGTGGCTCTCCCACGGTTAAAAATAACCTTATTTAACTTCTGTCTAATGCTATAATGAATGGAGTATAGTTTCATTTAAGCGATGTTGCCGATCTTATCTGTTTACTTGATACGAAATCGAGTAACGTAACGTAAAAAAAATACCTACTATTATAAATATTATTAATAAACAAACATATTTATATGCAAATAAATATTTAAGCTCGACTAGTACCGATACAATATGAGTAATTAGTAATTTAAATATTTCTTATTGAATCAACCAACTAATTGAGAATTAATATCTAAAGAAAAAAGATAATGTCACATTTAATCAATACAATTCAATGTATATCCAAAATAATATAAAGAAACCATTACTCTAGTATCCTTTCAATTAATTGATTTGTTATTTTTCAATATCGATAGTAAATAACTTTATGTCAATCACTAGTGTGATATGTCAAATTAAAATGGCTTTTACACGTTTATTGCGCACTATAGATGTCTGTTATGGTTGAGCGTGATTGGTTACAGTTATATTGGAGCGTTCTGATTGGCATGTTTAAAATGCAAGTGTGTGCATATCTTTTGTATAATTGGTCTGATATTTCGTCTGATATACGGCGGACTAAAAGTGGGGCAAGACTGGCGACATCGGTTTTCGTACAAAGGATGCATGATCGCCTTTCTAACCTCTTTTCCGTGTTCTGTGACTTTGACCACGGCCATCTTCCAAAATCGTGGGAAGTGACCGATGTTCAAACACTGGTTCATTAGATCGGCAAATAGGTTGGGGAAACAATTGAACGCTGCCAGGCAGATGTCAGAAGTCAGCCCGTCTAAGCCCGTCTAAGGGTGACTTGCCCGATGGAGTAGATTTAATGGCGTCAAGTGTTTCCTCAACTGTGAACGGAGGATCATCCGTCGTTTCAGGTGGGGATCGACAGGATGATCAAAAATCAGCCTGTTCAGGAGTGTCAGCAGGTACCGGATCGTCGGGGAAAAAGAAATCAATCAGAGCATCGGAGGTCTCTGATGCGCTCGTAGTGTAACTATCCTCGATCACAACAGCTGAGGGAGGCATTCTGGGAGCACCAGACCGCTCGCAGAACTTGCGAAAATGAGCTGTTGATTGACTTCTAATTCCATCCCTGTACTTTTGTTTTAGGTCTGCTAACTCAGCGGTCAGTCGCAGAGTCTTCTCCGAGGGGGGAGAACCTCGGTCAGCCCTCCTGGCTCGGACCAAAGACCGTCGTGACTTCGCAACTTGTGCCTTCAAGTTAGACAAGTCATCCGACCACCATGGAGGATCAAACGAGGGGACTCCGCCGCCCTTGGCAGGTGGAAATGTAATGTCGGCAACCTTGTTTATGATTGACGTAAGGTGGAGTACAAAAGCGTCAATCGCCACCTCATCCAGCATCAAGATGTCCGTTTGGGGGATGCCAGAGTCATCCAAATCATTGGTGAGTCTGTCCCTAAACATGTTCCAGAGGCTCTTATTGCTCGTCTTATACCTAAAAGTCGAAGATGATGGAGCTTCAGGTATAGGGGCATGCTGTGTAAACTTAAATTCAATCAGGTTGTGAAGCGTCGACTCCAATACATCTGGTCTAACCCTCCAGTCAGTAATGCACTGGATGAGGGCAGGAGAGATCAGAGTGAGGTCAATGTATGATTGCCTCAGAATACCATGCGTGACTTGCTTAAACGTTGGTATGTTGCCCTGATTGCAGCAGTGCAAATCAAGCCCGCTTGGTATCTCCCATACGAGATCCCCACGCGCATTCTGTCTCCCAGTATGATCCCATACAGGGTGCCATCCGTTGAAATCTCCCCCGACGATCACCGAAGCGCCTCCCGCTTCTCGGACGACCTTCGCCAGAGATTCCAACGTGTCGTAGATGTCGTTATTGGGCTCCACGTACACTGACACGACTAGAAAGTTTTTAAACCCAAGAGTAATCTTGAGGACGGCCAGATCGGGGGTCGAGTATTGAGGCATGAATAAGACTTTCAGCCTAATACTCCAGTTTTCTTTAACAAATATAGCCGCTTTAACGTGTCTGTCATCCACTGGCGTGTCCTGGTAGACAGTGATAACAGCAAGACTCCTCACCTGGTTGCTATTGCCTATATATGGCTCCGTTACAAGAGCGAAGTGGCAGTTCCTACGGCGAAAGGTCCTGCACAGCTCATCTGTGCCTGACCGGGAATGGCCTATGTTTGCCTGAATAAAGCCAAGTTGGGATGTGTTGTTGTCAGATCTACAATTATTTCTGTTAATCGACGCCGTAATCAATCTTATTGATGATTTTATCCCGCATTGTTTGTAAACTGAGGCATTCTTGCTGGTGGAAGGGGGAGTGTTTAGTGTTGCGTTTGGTCTTGGCTTTAGAGACCGCATTGTAATTTCGGCAATTAATACATATGGGTGGCGCTGTGGCCACCGGCCATTTGTCCCTAGCATGGTCTGTTTTGCAGCAGTGCGAGCACATAGGAGGAGCCGTACATCTTTTCTGAGTGTGTCCGAATTGAGCGCACTTTTTGCACTGTCTAAATGGGGAGAATTCGTCGTAGTGGTAAGTACTCTCTGATAGCCCACTCTAATCCTGGAAATAGATTTCAACAGCTGCCATGCTCCTAGTGAAACCTTGATCATTGCATTGTACAGATTGCTGTTTCTGTTGGCGCTGGCAAAACGGAATTTGAGATCGGTTTCACCGACCCCAGATAATTAAGTTTTGCATGAGATGATCTCTTGTATGAGCTGCTCTTGAGAGAGATCCTTCGAAATCCCCTTCATCATAATTCGGCGATTTATTCTCTTCTCAGGTTCAGCTTTGGCCTCCTTCAGCTCATCTGCATTAATAAGTGCGGTGGCTGCTAACATATAATACTTGGAGGCAAAACCGACTCTGATCTTGCCCTTAGAGAGGTTACTGACACTACAAGACTGGTTGGGACAGACTTCCCTGGTCAAGACCCTTCTCATCAGCCTGGTAGTCTGTTGTCGTGCCGCTTCTGGGTCCTTGAATGACAGAATTAGTGCTGATTCTGTTGATAGGCTGGCTGCCGATCGTGGATTAATCCCGTCACGAGTCAGGTGTCCATCGGTAGTTGACTGGGCAGAACTGAGAAGCGTAGCAGTCGCTCTCCCAGCTGCAGCGACCGTCGCGTATGATGGTGTGGCTCTTGTTTTGGGTAGTGGAGGTAGTCTGAGCTGTTTTCTCAGGTCCGCCATCTCCTTCTTAAGTTGCTTCAGCTCCTGTTGTATGGCTGTGGCAGCTGCAGCAGCCTTGATGGCGGCAGCTGCGGCAGCAGCCACCGCCGCTGCAGTGCCGCTGTTGTAGGCAACTCTAGGTGTTGGAGAGGCCCTGGGAGTACCAAAGCGCTGCAAGCTGGAAGAGCGCGAGCGTATGGGAGTGGCAGTCGAGCTGATCGGCATGAGTGGAATCTCATCACATTTGGGAAGATTCTTGTAGTCTTCAACCAGCCGAGAGATATCCAGACGAGAGATGCAGAGACGAGAGATGCTCTTAGAGCCAGATTTGTCGTAGTTGATTTGGTTGTGTATCTCGGTAACTTTGGCTTGTATGACGGAAATAAGCTTGTCCGTATTGTAATCGATAGGGACAGTACGAAGTTCCCTTTGAAAAGAACTGATGTACGGTTGTGGTGGCTTATCCTTGTTGGTTTTCGTTCCGCGCTTCTTTTTGGAAGCTGTCGTAGTCGCTTGGCTACTAGAGCCGGGTGACATTTGCGATGCACCGGGGAATGACGCGATTGTTGTTGTTGGTGCGGCTGCAGTAAGTGGTTCTGCCGTGATGTTGGTGGCCTGCTCAGTGACAGGCCCAGTAATTGTAACGCCGTCCTTCTCGGGCACTTCATCGAGGGGGTTTTTGTTTATTATATTTGAAGAACTCATTGTGATGACGGAAAAAAAGGAAAGATAGGGATAGAGAGAGGAAGAAGGAAGTAGAAGACAGACAGTAACGCAATACGTCGCTGGTGTGTACTGCTGTAGCGCGTCTCAGTACGGCACGCGGTGCGCCTCAGTACGGCGCATCGTAGCACAGGTAATGAGTGCAGCGTGAGGAATAGATAAATTAATAAATAAAATATATAGCTAAAATAATGTATATATATAATAAATATAATAGAGAGTTGTTATCTTTAATTGGTTGATGAGTTGAATGATTTAAGCGCGGAGTAGACAGTAGTGATTAATTTGACCCAAGATTGGGTCAAATCGTCCTTAGAGATGGTTCAAATGATGATGACATCAAAGGGTGTAGCATTGTGCATCCTGCATAGCTGCATGTAATCGTGCCTGTGTGCTGAGAATCTAGGGCACTCAGCTAGCAGGTGCATCGGGGTTTGGGGTGTGGTAGAATCGCATGGACAGGCGCAAGTGACACTAATGCGAAAGCGATACAGATATGCCAAATTGGCACCATGACCAGTTAGAAACTGGGTAAGATGGAAGGACAGCCGAGTCGCACCACGCTGATTTTGGGATGTCCTCCAGCGTTGGAAAAATTTCCCGAGTATGGGAACCCTGCGAAGCCTCCTCGTAACGTATTTGCCAATTTCGAGCCAACTGTTTCCTGGCTTTGGCCTTTACGTACGAGATAGGGAAGGCAGAGTACTCGGGAATGTCAGAGGATGCCGCCGCCTCGCCCGCGGCCCGGTCAGCCAGCTCGTTGCCCCAAATTCCCGCATGACCCTTAACCCAGCAAAACTGTATCGTGCCATACGTGGTATGGTCGACGATGGTCCGGTGAATAAGGGACACAAGGGGGTGTGAGCTGTCGCCCTGGGACAGAGCATCGAGCGAGGAGCGTGAGTCTGATAGGATGAGTGCGTCTTTGTATTTCCTGCAATGTGCCAGCTGGCACGCTCGCAGGATGGCCAGCATCTCAGCCTGGAACACGCTGCAGGATTCGTGCAATTTGAATTTATGTGTTGTGTTTGCCGTATCTGTCCCGATATCGGGATCTATGTAAACCAGCGCGGCACCCACCGCCCGATTGTCCCGTTTGCTGCCGTCAGTGTATATATGGACAGTGTCCGGGCCACTGGTCTGATTGACCCGTTCCTGGTCAGGGGCGAAGACAGCCGAGGGTGAAATACGACGCGCTGGGTGTAGGAGTTCTGCTACCGGACGTGGGCATTCGAGCCGAACATCATCCGGCAGGAATTCAGATTTGGCCGTGACACGGCCTTGTATGTCAAGATCCAGCGGGGGGAAGTCGGCTAAAGCGAGGGCTGCATTGGATGAAATAGTGCGGTAACCTTGTATAGCACGGATGGCGAATCCTCTCTGTAGTGAGGTAAGCGCATTTCTGGACTTGACAATCAGGGCAGCGTGCCCCCAGATGCCCGCCGCGTAAGTTATAATTGGGACAATAACATGTTTGTAGATGTTGGGACAATAACATATTCTCGGGTTGCACTACCCAAGAGGGACGTACAAAGAGACATAGCCTTGTGAAGAGCTTGGTAGCCTTGGTGATGATGTATGTTATGTGCTTGTTGAATTTTAACTTGTCGTCGATGATTACACCAAGCAGCTTGAACTCACGCGAAAAGGGGACCTCCACATCTCCCATTATCACGCGAACCCGAGCCGACTTGGGAGAGAAGGCAAGAGCCTTGGTCTTTGTTGGGCCGAACTCCAGCTCGACGCTGTGTCCCCAGGCAGAAATCTGTTTGAGAGCGGAGTTAGTGTTTTTTTGAAGAGTGGCGACATTAGAAGCAGACACGATCAGAAGAACATCGTCCGCGTACACCTGAAGGCGGCAGCCTTCCGGTATTCGCAAGCCGAGCAGCTCGGCCAGGATTAAATTCCATAGCGCTGGGCCGCAAGCCGATCCCTGAACGCATCCCCCCGTCATGTCTCTCATTGTCGTTGTGCCGGCAAAGTTTAATATGACAGACCGGTCCTCTAAGTAATTGGTGACTAGTCGAAACAGATTTTTCGGACATTTTACTGATTTGAGTCTATTGAGTATCGCTGGCCACCGAGCACGGCAAAATGCCGACTTGGTGTTCAGCGACACTGCAATGCATAGTTTGCCCTTTGACCTGCACCGTTTGATATGTTCGACGGCATCATGCAGGGCACGCACAGTTGAAATATGTCGTCGAAAACCATATTGGAGGGGGTTCAGGTTATCGGTTATCGCTAAGTGGTGTAAGATCCGGTTGATGAATAATTTTTCCAACCCCTTTCCAAAGACTGAAATCAGCCCAATCGGTCGATTGGCGCGTGGGTCCGCATTGTCTGATCCGGGTTTTGGTATGACTTTGACCACAGAACACAGAAAGACGTTAGAAGGGTCTTGTGGGCGTGGCAGTGTAGCCACGATCCTGGACAAATGTAAAGGATCGTGACTTCACCACGCGACCGCGATGTTTAGTCATTCACGAACGCGCGCGCTGTAAGTACTGTGAAACACGCCACTAAAAGTGTTAAAAATGCCGACTTTCGCAGTTATTAATTGCAAAACAAGAAGCCCATCCTCAAGTAGGTCCAAAGGAAGGATTTCTTTCCATTAGTAAGTAGAACAGTTCTCAAATTTAGTATTTTTAGTCGAAATTCGTGAAATGTTATCAAAAGTGTGAATCACAAAAAATGTTTCCAAGAAAATATACATTGCTGGAGAAGTTCGCATATTTATTACATTGCGTCGTACTAAGCACGTAATGTATAGAACATCGCGAATTCACCGTTTTAAATAGCAACATAATAGATTACGGTAGATGGGTAATGAAGTGCCTGGAAACATTTAATCGATTCTTGGTGTGTTAGTATAAACTAAATAAAAGTATGGACAGTGAAAATAAATTTAATCAGAGATTAACCATATTGACTTCGTTTGGTATGCGTTTGTATATTAATTTAATAATGAGTGTGGTAATAAATCTGTTTTTATATTCTTAATATTGTAACAGAAAATTAGTTTTTTTATTTATTTTGAACCATTAACAACAATACTTTTTAAATCATCGGAATCCGTTCAGGATAAGTTCCAATAGCATTAATTGTACTGATAGTTTTTATTTTTATTTTGTATATATTTATTTACATTATATAGTTTGTCAATATTACTATACTCCATTCATTGTAACATTAGAAAAAAGAGGATCACAGAAGCAGGAGTTCAGAACATTTTATTATCAAGATATATTTTAAAAATATATATAATAGTTTTGTTGAAACTTTGAATGTTAGTCCGAAAGAGTTGGGCAATTTTCCATTTTCTTTTGCTATGAGGCTAGAATTTTCTAAATTTTTACTCCCAAACCAATATGGAACTATAACTATCTATCTGTTGTTTTGATAAACTCTAATTGTAAGCGTATAATTAGAATAGAATTTAGTTATATTTATGCCCAGGAAAGAAAGGTAAACAAAATGAAATTTTTATTATTACTTTTATAACATTTATTTAGATATTATTAGATTATTGATTAATATATCGGAAAAACTTCCTGAAATGTCAAAGGTAATTGTTGTAGGCCATTTGGACCTGCATCGGAATCGTTCATATTTAGCAAAACTTAATTTCAAAAAGATAACAACTAAAACAAAACTACAAGAAAACAACAATAATTCAATAACAACTCAATCACGGAATACGGTAAAACAACAAGAAAGGCAATAATATTCACAATTAATGAGAATCCCAGATTACGTATTTTGACTATTATGAACACATCATAATCTGATAAAATTAAAAAGCTGTACTACCGAAACGTTTGAAGGGATTAGGCAACGTTTTAAATTTGGTAGAGTTATAGTGACATGAGAATCGTGCCGAGACTATCCAACTCTGCTTCTGTAGGTTCTTTAAGATGAACACTTTTTATTGTAAAAGTTATTAAATCTTTTAAGTTAGTCAAAAACTCATAATTTTGTTTAACAGATAGCTTAAACGACAACTGTTAAGTATTCATCACCAGCCCTTTTACGTCCCCACTGCAGGGGCTCAGGCCTTCCTTATGGATGGTTAAGGAGGACTGTTAAGTATAGCAGCTGGTATTTAAGTGGATATGTAGCAAATAAACCGTCAGTCTTAAGAGTAACATGATTGTTAATATTTTGTCACAAAGTATACCATTTTTTTTTTTATTTTTTTTTTTTGGGATAGGGGGCAGTCGAGCAGTCGGATCACCTGATGGTAAGTGATTACCGTCGCCCATGGACACCTAGAACACCAGAGAGGCTACAAGCGCGCTGCCGGCCTTAGAGGGAAGGGTTGAGGGGTAGAGGGAAGGGAATAGGGAGGGGTTGGGCCTCCGGTACCCTCACTCACACGACGAAACACAACGCAAGCGTTGCTTCACGTCGGTTTTCTGTGAGGCCGTGGTATCACTCCGGTCGAGCCGGCCCATTCATGCCGAAGCGTGGCTCTCCCACGGTTAAAAATAACCTTATTTAACTTCTGTCTAATGCTATAATGAATGGAGTATAGTTTCATTTAAGCGATGTTGCCGATCTTATCTGTTTACTTGATACGAAATCGAGTAACGTAACGTAAAAAAAATACCTACTATTATAAATATTATTAATAAACAAACATATTTATATGCAAATAAATATTTAAGCTCGACTAGTACCGATACAATATGAGTAATTAGTAATTTAAATATTTCTTATTGAATCAACCAACTAATTGAGAATTAATATCTAAAGAAAAAAGATAATGTCACATTTAATCAATACAATTCAATGTATATCCAAAATAATATAAAGAAACCATTACTCTAGTATCCTTTCAATTAATTGATTTGTTATTTTTCAATATCGATAGTAAATAACTTTATGTCAATCACTAGTGTGATATGTCAAATTAAAATGGCTTTTACACGTTTATTGCGCACTATAGATGTCTGTTATGGTTGAGCGTGATTGGTTACAGTTATATTGGAGCGTTCTGATTGGCATGTTTAAAATGCAAGTGTGTGCATATCTTTTGTATAATTGGTCTGATATTTCGTCTGATATACGGCGGACTAAAAGTGGGGCAAGACTGGCGACATCGGTTTTCGTACAAAGGATGCATGATCGCCTTTCTAACCTCTTTTCCGTGTTCTGTGACTTTGACCACGGCCATCTTCCAAAATCGTGGGAAGTGACCGATGTTCAAACACTGGTTCATTAGATCGGCAAATAGGTTGGGGAAACAATTGAACGCTGCCAGGCAGATGTCAGAAGTCAGCCCGTCTAAGCCCGTCTAAGGGTGACTTGCCCGATGGAGTAGATTTAATGGCGTCAAGTGTTTCCTCAACTGTGAACGGAGGATCATCCGTCGTTTCAGGTGGGGATCGACAGGATGATCAAAAATCAGCCTGTTCAGGAGTGTCAGCAGGTACCGGATCGTCGGGGAAAAAGAAATCAATCAGAGCATCGGAGGTCTCTGATGCGCTCGTAGTGTAACTATCCTCGATCACAACAGCTGAGGGAGGCATTCTGGGAGCACCAGACCGCTCGCAGAACTTGCGAAAATGAGCTGTTGATTGACTTCTAATTCCATCCCTGTACTTTTGTTTTAGGTCTGCTAACTCAGCGGTCAGTCGCAGAGTCTTCTCCGAGGGGGGAGAACCTCGGTCAGCCCTCCTGGCTCGGACCAAAGACCGTCGTGACTTCGCAACTTGTGCCTTCAAGTTAGACAAGTCATCCGACCACCATGGAGGATCAAACGAGGGGACTCCGCCGCCCTTGGCAGGTGGAAATGTAATGTCGGCAACCTTGTTTATGATTGACGTAAGGTGGAGTACAAAAGCGTCAATCGCCACCTCATCCAGCATCAAGATGTCCGTTTGGGGGATGCCAGAGTCATCCAAATCATTGGTGAGTCTGTCCCTAAACATGTTCCAGAGGCTCTTATTGCTCGTCTTATACCTAAAAGTCGAAGATGATGGAGCTTCAGGTATAGGGGCATGCTGTGTAAACTTAAATTCAATCAGGTTGTGAAGCGTCGACTCCAATACATCTGGTCTAACCCTCCAGTCAGTAATGCACTGGATGAGGGCAGGAGAGATCAGAGTGAGGTCAATGTATGATTGCCTCAGAATACCATGCGTGACTTGCTTAAACGTTGGTATGTTGCCCTGATTGCAGCAGTGCAAATCAAGCCCGCTTGGTATCTCCCATACGAGATCCCCACGCGCATTCTGTCTCCCAGTATGATCCCATACAGGGTGCCATCCGTTGAAATCTCCCCCGACGATCACCGAAGCGCCTCCCGCTTCTCGGACGACCTTCGCCAGAGATTCCAACGTGTCGTAGATGTCGTTATTGGGCTCCACGTACACTGACACGACTAGAAAGTTTTTAAACCCAAGAGTAATCTTGAGGACGGCCAGATCGGGGGTCGAGTATTGAGGCATGAATAAGACTTTCAGCCTAATACTCCAGTTTTCTTTAACAAATATAGCCGCTTTAACGTGTCTGTCATCCACTGGCGTGTCCTGGTAGACAGTGATAACAGCAAGACTCCTCACCTGGTTGCTATTGCCTATATATGGCTCCGTTACAAGAGCGAAGTGGCAGTTCCTACGGCGAAAGGTCCTGCACAGCTCATCTGTGCCTGACCGGGAATGGCCTATGTTTGCCTGAATAAAGCCAAGTTGGGATGTGTTGTTGTCAGATCTACAATTATTTCTGTTAATCGACGCCGTAATCAATCTTATTGATGATTTTATCCCGCATTGTTTGTAAACTGAGGCATTCTTGCTGGTGGAAGGGGGAGTGTTTAGTGTTGCGTTTGGTCTTGGCTTTAGAGACCGCATTGTAATTTCGGCAATTAATACATATGGGTGGCGCTGTGGCCACCGGCCATTTGTCCCTAGCATGGTCTGTTTTGCAGCAGTGCGAGCACATAGGAGGAGCCGTACATCTTTTCTGAGTGTGTCCGAATTGAGCGCACTTTTTGCACTGTCTAAATGGGGAGAATTCGTCGTAGTGGTAAGTACTCTCTGATAGCCCACTCTAATCCTGGAAATAGATTTCAACAGCTGCCATGCTCCTAGTGAAACCTTGATCATTGCATTGTACAGATTGCTGTTTCTGTTGGCGCTGGCAAAACGGAATTTGAGATCGGTTTCACCGACCCCAGATAATTAAGTTTTGCATGAGATGATCTCTTGTATGAGCTGCTCTTGAGAGAGATCCTTCGAAATCCCCTTCATCATAATTCGGCGATTTATTCTCTTCTCAGGTTCAGCTTTGGCCTCCTTCAGCTCATCTGCATTAATAAGTGCGGTGGCTGCTAACATATAATACTTGGAGGCAAAACCGACTCTGATCTTGCCCTTAGAGAGGTTACTGACACTACAAGACTGGTTGGGACAGACTTCCCTGGTCAAGACCCTTCTCATCAGCCTGGTAGTCTGTTGTCGTGCCGCTTCTGGGTCCTTGAATGACAGAATTAGTGCTGATTCTGTTGATAGGCTGGCTGCCGATCGTGGATTAATCCCGTCACGAGTCAGGTGTCCATCGGTAGTTGACTGGGCAGAACTGAGAAGCGTAGCAGTCGCTCTCCCAGCTGCAGCGACCGTCGCGTATGATGGTGTGGCTCTTGTTTTGGGTAGTGGAGGTAGTCTGAGCTGTTTTCTCAGGTCCGCCATCTCCTTCTTAAGTTGCTTCAGCTCCTGTTGTATGGCTGTGGCAGCTGCAGCAGCCTTGATGGCGGCAGCTGCGGCAGCAGCCACCGCCGCTGCAGTGCCGCTGTTGTAGGCAACTCTAGGTGTTGGAGAGGCCCTGGGAGTACCAAAGCGCTGCAAGCTGGAAGAGCGCGAGCGTATGGGAGTGGCAGTCGAGCTGATCGGCATGAGTGGAATCTCATCACATTTGGGAAGATTCTTGTAGTCTTCAACCAGCCGAGAGATATCCAGACGAGAGATGCAGAGACGAGAGATGCTCTTAGAGCCAGATTTGTCGTAGTTGATTTGGTTGTGTATCTCGGTAACTTTGGCTTGTATGACGGAAATAAGCTTGTCCGTATTGTAATCGATAGGGACAGTACGAAGTTCCCTTTGAAAAGAACTGATGTACGGTTGTGGTGGCTTATCCTTGTTGGTTTTCGTTCCGCGCTTCTTTTTGGAAGCTGTCGTAGTCGCTTGGCTACTAGAGCCGGGTGACATTTGCGATGCACCGGGGAATGACGCGATTGTTGTTGTTGGTGCGGCTGCAGTAAGTGGTTCTGCCGTGATGTTGGTGGCCTGCTCAGTGACAGGCCCAGTAATTGTAACGCCGTCCTTCTCGGGCACTTCATCGAGGGGGTTTTTGTTTATTATATTTGAAGAACTCATTGTGATGACGGAAAAAAAGGAAAGATAGGGATAGAGAGAGGAAGAAGGAAGTAGAAGACAGACAGTAACGCAATACGTCGCTGGTGTGTACTGCTGTAGCGCGTCTCAGTACGGCACGCGGTGCGCCTCAGTACGGCGCATCGTAGCACAGGTAATGAGTGCAGCGTGAGGAATAGATAAATTAATAAATAAAATATATAGCTAAAATAATGTATATATATAATAAATATAATAGAGAGTTGTTATCTTTAATTGGTTGATGAGTTGAATGATTTAAGCGCGGAGTAGACAGTAGTGATTAATTTGACCCAAGATTGGGTCAAATCGTCCTTAGAGATGGTTCAAATGATGATGACATCAAAGGGTGTAGCATTGTGCATCCTGCATAGCTGCATGTAATCGTGCCTGTGTGCTGAGAATCTAGGGCACTCAGCTAGCAGGTGCATCGGGGTTTGGGGTGTGGTAGAATCGCATGGACAGGCGCAAGTGACACTAATGCGAAAGCGATACAGATATGCCAAATTGGCACCATGACCAGTTAGAAACTGGGTAAGATGGAAGGACAGCCGAGTCGCACCACGCTGATTTTGGGATGTCCTCCAGCGTTGGAAAAATTTCCCGAGTATGGGAACCCTGCGAAGCCTCCTCGTAACGTATTTGCCAATTTCGAGCCAACTGTTTCCTGGCTTTGGCCTTTACGTACGAGATAGGGAAGGCAGAGTACTCGGGAATGTCAGAGGATGCCGCCGCCTCGCCCGCGGCCCGGTCAGCCAGCTCGTTGCCCCAAATTCCCGCATGACCCTTAACCCAGCAAAACTGTATCGTGCCATACGTGGTATGGTCGACGATGGTCCGGTGAATAAGGGACACAAGGGGGTGTGAGCTGTCGCCCTGGGACAGAGCATCGAGCGAGGAGCGTGAGTCTGATAGGATGAGTGCGTCTTTGTATTTCCTGCAATGTGCCAGCTGGCACGCTCGCAGGATGGCCAGCATCTCAGCCTGGAACACGCTGCAGGATTCGTGCAATTTGAATTTATGTGTTGTGTTTGCCGTATCTGTCCCGATATCGGGATCTATGTAAACCAGCGCGGCACCCACCGCCCGATTGTCCCGTTTGCTGCCGTCAGTGTATATATGGACAGTGTCCGGGCCACTGGTCTGATTGACCCGTTCCTGGTCAGGGGCGAAGACAGCCGAGGGTGAAATACGACGCGCTGGGTGTAGGAGTTCTGCTACCGGACGTGGGCATTCGAGCCGAACATCATCCGGCAGGAATTCAGATTTGGCCGTGACACGGCCTTGTATGTCAAGATCCAGCGGGGGGAAGTCGGCTAAAGCGAGGGCTGCATTGGATGAAATAGTGCGGTAACCTTGTATAGCACGGATGGCGAATCCTCTCTGTAGTGAGGTAAGCGCATTTCTGGACTTGACAATCAGGGCAGCGTGCCCCCAGATGCCCGCCGCGTAAGTTATAATTGGGACAATAACATGTTTGTAGATGTTGGGACAATAACATATTCTCGGGTTGCACTACCCAAGAGGGACGTACAAAGAGACATAGCCTTGTGAAGAGCTTGGTAGCCTTGGTGATGATGTATGTTATGTGCTTGTTGAATTTTAACTTGTCGTCGATGATTACACCAAGCAGCTTGAACTCACGCGAAAAGGGGACCTCCACATCTCCCATTATCACGCGAACCCGAGCCGACTTGGGAGAGAAGGCAAGAGCCTTGGTCTTTGTTGGGCCGAACTCCAGCTCGACGCTGTGTCCCCAGGCAGAAATCTGTTTGAGAGCGGAGTTAGTGTTTTTTTGAAGAGTGGCGACATTAGAAGCAGACACGATCAGAAGAACATCGTCCGCGTACACCTGAAGGCGGCAGCCTTCCGGTATTCGCAAGCCGAGCAGCTCGGCCAGGATTAAATTCCATAGCGCTGGGCCGCAAGCCGATCCCTGAACGCATCCCCCCGTCATGTCTCTCATTGTCGTTGTGCCGGCAAAGTTTAATATGACAGACCGGTCCTCTAAGTAATTGGTGACTAGTCGAAACAGATTTTTCGGACATTTTACTGATTTGAGTCTATTGAGTATCGCTGGCCACCGAGCACGGCAAAATGCCGACTTGGTGTTCAGCGACACTGCAATGCATAGTTTGCCCTTTGACCTGCACCGTTTGATATGTTCGACGGCATCATGCAGGGCACGCACAGTTGAAATATGTCGTCGAAAACCATATTGGAGGGGGTTCAGGTTATCGGTTATCGCTAAGTGGTGTAAGATCCGGTTGATGAATAATTTTTCCAACCCCTTTCCAAAGACTGAAATCAGCCCAATCGGTCGATTGGCGCGTGGGTCCGCATTGTCTGATCCGGGTTTTGGTATGACTTTGACCACAGAACACAGAAAGACGTTAGAAGGGTCTTGTGGGCGTGGCAGTGTAGCCACGATCCTGGACAAATGTAAAGGATCGTGACTTCACCACGCGACCGCGATGTTTAGTCATTCACGAACGCGCGCGCTGTAAGTACTGTGAAACACGCCACTAAAAGTGTTAAAAATGCCGACTTTCGCAGTTATTAATTGCAAAACAAGAAGCCCATCCTCAAGTAGGTCCAAAGGAAGGATTTCTTTCCATTAGTAAGTAGAACAGTTCTCAAATTTAGTATTTTTAGTCGAAATTCGTGAAATGTTATCAAAAGTGTGAATCACAAAAAATGTTTCCAAGAAAATATACATTGCTGGAGAAGTTCGCATATTTATTACATTGCGTCGTACTAAGCACGTAATGTATAGAACATCGCGAATTCACCGTTTTAAATAGCAACATAATAGATTACGGTAGATGGGTAATGAAGTGCCTGGAAACATTTAATCGATTCTTGGTGTGTTAGTATAAACTAAATAAAAGTATGGACAGTGAAAATAAATTTAATCAGAGATTAACCATATTGACTTCGTTTGGTATGCGTTTGTATATTAATTTAATAATGAGTGTGGTAATAAATCTGTTTTTATATTCTTAATATTGTAACAGAAAATTAGTTTTTTTATTTATTTTGAACCATTAACAACAATACTTTTTAAATCATCGGAATCCGTTCAGGATAAGTTCCAATAGCATTAATTGTACTGATAGTTTTTATTTTTATTTTGTATATATTTATTTACATTATATAGTTTGTCAATATTACTATACTCCATTCATTGTAACATTAGAAAAAAGAGGATCACAGAAGCAGGAGTTCAGAACATTTTATTATCAAGATATATTTTAAAAATATATATAATAGTTTTGTTGAAACTTTGAATGTTAGTCCGAAAGAGTTGGGCAATTTTCCATTTTCTTTTGCTATGAGGCTAGAATTTTCTAAATTTTTACTCCCAAACCAATATGGAACTATAACTATCTATCTGTTGTTTTGATAAACTCTAATTGTAAGCGTATAATTAGAATAGAATTTAGTTATATTTATGCCCAGGAAAGAAAGGTAAACAAAATGAAATTTTTATTATTACTTTTATAACATTTATTTAGATATTATTAGATTATTGATTAATATATCGGAAAAACTTCCTGAAATGTCAAAGGTAATTGTTGTAGGCCATTTGGACCTGCATCGGAATCGTTCATATTTAGCAAAACTTAATTTCAAAAAGATAACAACTAAAACAAAACTACAAGAAAACAACAATAATTCAATAACAACTCAATCACGGAATACGGTAAAACAACAAGAAAGGCAATAATATTCACAATTAATGAGAATCCCAGATTACGTATTTTGACTATTATGAACACATCATAATCTGATAAAATTAAAAAGCTGTACTACCGAAACGTTTGAAGGGATTAGGCAACGTTTTAAATTTGGTAGAGTTATAGTGACATGAGAATCGTGCCGAGACTATCCAACTCTGCTTCTGTAGGTTCTTTAAGATGAACACTTTTTATTGTAAAAGTTATTAAATCTTTTAAGTTAGTCAAAAACTCATAATTTTGTTTAACAGATAGCTTAAACGACAACTGTTAAGTATTCATCACCAGCCCTTTTACGTCCCCACTGCAGGGGCTCAGGCCTTCCTTATGGATGGTTAAGGAGGACTGTTAAACTGACTGTTTAAGAAACTGTTACTGGAAATAAAAAATATTATTTTTATTATTACCTTGGCGTATCATTCCTGATAATGCGCTTCTTCGATTGATTCATTTAACGAGTGCTATTCCACATCAACTGTTACTAATATAAGCAACATCATAGTTAATGTTGATGAAGTAACCAAAATTCTTCTAAAATTGGATCCTTCAAAGTCAGCCGGACGTGATCTTTTACCTGCTCGCTTCCTTATCAACTGTGCGAAACAGATAGCAAGACCGATTTCACTTCTCTTTAAATAATCCTTAGTGGTTGGCGTGATTCCGGATATGTGGAAGCGTGCCTTTATCATTCCGGTCCATAAAAAAGGCTCCAGATCAGATATAGCTAATTACCGGTCAATCTCAAAGCTTTGTATTATTTCCAAAGTTTTCGAAAAAATTGTCTATGAGCAGCTTTATTCAGCGCTGCAGCATTCATTCAGTATCACGCAACATGGATTCCTAAAGGGTCGGTCAGTTGTATCAAATCTTGTATTATTGAATGAATCTCTCACTGTAGCCATGGATAGTGGTAAACAAGTCGATATCATTTACACAGACTACAGCATGATATTTGACCGAATCCAGTCCAATTTACTTCCGCTCAAGTCGCGAAACATTGGCGTCAATGGCGACTTGTTGAGATGGTTGACCTAATATATAAAAAACTGGTATTTTAAACCAAGCAGTTATTATAAAAAACTATATCTCTGGATGGTTGGCGGTCCCTAGTAGCATTCCTCTAGGGCCGTTGCTTGGTCCTCTTCTGTTTGTGGTCTTTGTAAATGACATCGAGCAATGTTTTAACTTCTCTAAACTTCTATGTTTCACAGACGACATGAAAATCGTTGCACCAGTCTCCTCTTTAGCCGATGCAGCTTTCCTTCAGGGCGACT